>JAAGNO010001364.1:62081-80874 GCA_033439905.1 Ceryle rudis | reverse complement strand
AGGCATGCTTTCCAGACCCCTCACCAGCTTCGTTGCCCTTCTCTGGACCCACTCCAGCACCTCAATGTCCTTCTTGTATTGTGGTGCCCCAAACTGGACACAGTACCCAAGATGCAGTCTCAAGTGCTGAGTACAAGGGCATGGTTACCTCCCTACTGCTGGTCACACCGTTTCTGCTACAGGCCAGGATGCTGTTGGCATTCTTGGCCACCTGAGCACACTGCTGGCTCACATTCAGGACCCCCAGGTCCTTTTCCACCAGGCAGCTTTCCAGCCACTCCTCCCCAAGCCTGTAGCATTGCCTGGGGTTGTTGTGACCGAAGTGCATGACCCAACACTTGGCCTTGTGAAACCTCCTCCCACTGACCTCAGCCAAATTTTCCTAAGTAAATCTACCCAGGTAATGCCATGAATTATTATCTGACATCTCAGTTGAACTGTGCATGATCTGCAAGGTACTGGCTCTCATGTAACATTGAGTATGTGCAGAAAACAACAAAAATCTAGGTTCCTAGACACACCAAGGTATGGCTAAGTTGCAGCAGTGCTTTGGAAATGACAGTATAGCTTGGACAGCTATTTCCACATCACTTTCACCTCTACTAAAATTGTCTTTTACCATTTTCTTGTTTTGGGTCATCAGTTCACTGTTCATTTTATCAATGACTTTTTTTAATTATTTCTTATTACTCGTGACAATGCTAAAATCAGATGTTTTACACTAAACCCTCTTATTTCACCACAGGTCAGGCAGAGAAGACACAACCATCGTAAAAACCACTACTATTATGGTTTTCTCACCTACCCTAAATCTGCTGGAGAGGATATTAGAGGAGACAGCCTGTGTTTAATGTTTTGTACAGCTTTTGTACTTCTAGTACAAACAAAACAAAAAACCACCATGGCCCCATTTCATCTTGCACAGGCACCCAAATGCAGTTTGATGATATAGTCATGTTTCAGCTGGTGTTATGAATTTCTTAAATCTGACAGTTTTGGAATATAGTTCTATTTACCCTTCTGCTTTTGGATGGAAATCCACCATAGCTTGAGGGCAAATGAATGAAGAGTTCTCTTCTTACCAGATCAACACATTCAAGTGTGGAGGCCTAATGCCCAGCCATCTTTCTCAATTAACTCAAGACATCAGACATGTTTCTACATTCTGTGCTTCTAGAACTTTATGGAGAGGGAGCCATGGCTCACTTTTAAGTATTATTTATACCCCTTCTGTCTTTTCATTGACTATTGAACAGTGTATGCCAACATCAAACGTTTACTAGTTCCTGAAGTTTACATCCCCAAAACATAAGAAATGCCAACATAATGGACAGAGATCACTACCTGCAACCACATATAATTATTCTTTCACAGGACCTTCATGATTAGCCTGTTAGAAAGACTAACAATGTTCACTTTAACAGCTGTTCAATGCTTTTTTACTCTTCTCTATGACATGTTGAACCATGCTCTCTACAACTGCATTTTCATTAATCTGGTCTGCCTAATGACATCCTCTCACTCCACACAGCCTCCTTCAACTTCTCTAAGCCTCTTTTAATTTTCATCTTTCACATTGCAACTACAATATAGATGACAACCATAACAGTAGGTGTCCAAGCCAAAGTCCATTACAGTCTATGGAGTTTTTCAATTGACTAGACTTTGGACTGTATGCTTCCAATTCTCTGTACTCTACAATTACAAAGTTAAGTAACCCTAAACACAAATAAAAGCTGTATCTAGGCAACATACGAATTGACATTAGTTAGTATGTCCCACACATCACTTGTAAAATGTGCTCTTTATTTGTCTACTACAGGGCAATTAGTTAGCATGTCTGAGAATGCCAGATGATACTTTAGTAATCTGAGACTGAGAGCATGAGAAAGGAAATTGGTGGCTAACCAAATAACCGTCATCATGTTTTTTAATAGACTATGATAAAGTTGTATTCAGGTCTCTCAACAGAAATTGCTTTGTTGAGCTTTACAATGCATGTAAAAAAGGAAATTAAAACAGAGGACAATAAAAGTATGGCCTGAAATAGCAACTTCAGCTTACTCTTAAAACTGAGAGTTGGAGCTAATGCTATACCATGGTGTGTTCTACAGAAAAACTCAACACAGAGAAGAAAAGAATTTAACCATATAGGACATCTGTCTTCCTGCCTCTCTAGGGTTTATGATGCTCATCACTCTGGTATGTGCATTCAGACGGAACAAAACGCATTCCCCTGTTTTGAAGATCATAAAAGCCTTGATGAACTACACACGAGTAATTCCAGGTTCTTATTAAAAACAGCCTTTAAAAAAATAATAAAAGAAAAAACTACAACAATCTCGTACTGTTCTCTACCATGCCTCATGAGGCGATAACTTTCCACACTATCTCTTGCAAAAGAAAGTATGAGATATTTCTTAGTCTTAATATAATTGAGCAGTTATAGAATAGTGACAACGAAAACAGTCAAGCATCCAGTTTGAAATGCAAACATGGAACCCGTTCTATTGTATCAGAAGAAAATCTTAAGAGATTAGTGTCTGAAGAACTATGGCTTCAAATTAAATAACCTTATTCCTTCATCACTGCTACATAGTTGCAACAGAGCACCACCTTCACAGTTATTCACAAAAAAATCGGAATGCTCCCTACTAATATAATAGTGGGACATACTACTGAGAAAAAAAAAATTAACAAAAGCAGGCAGCATACAAAGACAATCTAAATCACTATAAATGAACTCCCAAAGAAGTTCAACAAGTCAGAAGATGCCGAGGAGTAGCTGAAAAGTGGACAACAGCCAGCAGAGAGATGGAAGATAAGAAATGGTATTTCAGCAAATAATGCTAGCCAGCCAAAACAGAACAATTATGTACAGAGCTGATGTGAAAGAGCTGTTTTCAAAACATTGCCAGTCTGTATAAAGGAAAAGGATTAAATAAAATAGTTTCCTTGTGGCTCTGCTCTAAGTAAATGATGGACAAAATACATTTTTTTTTTTTGAGCACCTTCACATATATATTTAACATACCTGTACAAGTATAGAATTACCTGTGAACTTCTTAATATTTCTGTATTCAATATTCTTCATAGTAATTCAGAACACTTCAATTTCGGTTACTCAAAGGATGAGTTAGGTAACATCTAGGAATGAAATGAATCTTTTGTCTTAAACTTCTATGCTGATACTCAGTGCATATAGTGAGAGCAGCCTCTTAGCAGAGAGTTACAAACTGAACACTGAAATTTTGCTACACTGCATTTTACGTACAGTTGTCAGGATCTGAAATTCTTACCAAAAAAAGCATTGCTGCTGGCACTTAAAAAAATTCTCACATACGCTCACATATTGTGGTAAAACCATTTTAGTATACACACTAAATTGGGGAAAAGAACTGCATTAAAAGTAATAAATGTGAGGATTAATCCATAACAGCTACCAAAGTAGAAACAATACTGGAGTATTTGAAATCTGAATATAAGAAAAACACAGCAGAAATTGAAAGGACAATGAACTGTTCACTACAAATCAACCAGAACCTCGTTTAAATAAATGACTGGTTTTGCTAGAATTTTAATTTTTTTTTTTTTTTTTATTAAACTTGGTGGAAAAGAAAAAGATGTGTAATCACTGTGGAGAGGTTTTAGCCGACATAATTCCATGAGTTGACCTATGAAGCACATCAAGTAATCCAATATACCTAAAGTCACAGCTTATTTATTTGACCAAGAAAACAAATATATTGCTTTGTAGGGTCCCTCCATTTTTGCAGGTCTTTCTGGGATAAAAAAAAAAAAAAATTTGCTTACATAGAGAATTTTTTTCCCTTATGCTTTGAGGTGACTCTACCTGTTCCCAGCTAGATAAATATGTTCTTGTTTGCCTTATTCAGCTTAGCCAAAAGTCAGTAAGCAAGACTCCTTCTTTTATTTCAGCAAATAAAGATTTAAGTCATGACTGGTGCACATCCAGGGTGGTCTTGCTGTAGCCCTCTGGCTGAGTGTGGTATACACCCACTGGCTTTAATGTTAGCCATGAAACCAAGCCGCAACCTGGGTACCAAAATACAAGACCATTTGGATGCAACTTGCTTTTTTTAAGCTCTCTACCAAACTAGTTCCATCAACAAAAGTCAGTTTGGCTATAGAATTTTCTTTCAAAGTCACTTTAATTTCTCAGCATCTATTCACATTACCATTTCTTTTCCATCTCTCTAGTTATGCCTGGAGAAGTGGAATTAAGTGCACTGAATTAATCTTACAGTTAAAATCAAGTTGTGGGTGTTTTTGTTTTTTGTTGTTGTTGTTGTTGTTTTTTTTAAAGTTTTACTACATGTTCCAAGTATCAAAAGCAGACAAACCTTTACATTTTGAGTGTTGCAGAAAAGTTGAAGGAATATCTCTGAGCTAAGATGCACTAAAATTGTTTTTCAAAATGACTTAAAATTCTTCCCAGCTCAACAGGCAGTTAAGTATTGGAGGAGTAGGTAGAGAATACGGCACATTACACATATAGGCAGCCAATCAGCCCAAGTATTAAGACATATACAACTATCTAGTTTATTCACATTGTATTCACACACTGGATCGAAAACCTGTGTTCCATGTTACTTTGTTGCTCTTCCTGTTAATGAACCTACAATTGTATATCCACTTACAGGTTTAGTTGTTTATTTCTATTTAAAATAATTCCAGAACTTTTAGTATGATTTTTTCCTAGTAAATTGTGTTTTTCCCACACTGGAATAATGAGTGAGATTCTGTGTTTGCTTCACAGACATAAGCTTTACATAAAGCTTGTTTATCCATTGTGAATACAAAACCAGCTTACTGTAAATACTTAAAACAGCTTCAGTCGCTAACCAGGAACTGAGTAACAAAGGAATTTATTTGTTTGCATGTTTAAGGGAGGCTTAGGTAATGCCCCAATAGATACAGCCAGAGCTTCTGATCAGAAAAGTAAAAAGGATTTCATTTACCCCTGGTCAGCATACAAGGTGGCCTTTCTGCCCCAGCCTCCCAACAGTCCAGCACAGAACTGATCATGATCTTATGTAAGGCATGAGCTCCATCATTTTCATACTGTGACTTGATGTTACAGTAATGAACTGATGAGAGACTTCTTCCATCTGCCCTCTAGCAGTACCAGATGGCATCAGGTTTGCAATCTCTGCTTTCCTGCCCATATTCTCAGATAGGGAATTTGGGAGCTACAGTCACCAAGAGTTGCAGCCTATGACATTTCTCAAGTCTGTGGCTGCTCATATCCACCATGTCATAATTCATCATAAAGGAATTAATGATAATTTGCACAAGTCTAGCTTTTTCTGTACAGTTCCTGTCTGCCTCTGTTTTCTGAAGTAGTTAACTATTCTCCAGTAAATATTTAGTTACAGGGTATTTTCTTATTATATCTTCACATTTTTTTTTGTATTAATACATTTTATATTTTCCGTCTTTTTTTCTTGAATTGAATGTTAAAAGTGCAACTGTTAAAACTTCAGCCACTTCAGGGAAGAATTGCTTTTCCTGGCTTATTGTGGCAGTTTAGTTTCAACACAGAGCAAATTCACGGACACGGAAAGAGCAGCTCAGTCTCCACAGTATGCTAAATGTTAACCTCAGTCTTAGCTTCACACTAATAGATATCAGAATAAATCTCTTAAACCTGTCAGGTTTACAATCTGG
The DNA here is from genome assembly GCA_033439905.1 of Ceryle rudis. Classification (NCBI taxonomy): domain Eukaryota; kingdom Metazoa; phylum Chordata; class Aves; order Coraciiformes; family Cerylidae; genus Ceryle; species Ceryle rudis. Next base: position 75,183 of record JAAGNO010001364.1, on the reverse strand, counting down.
AAATGTTAATGGCTGATATGTAACAGAGTGTTTTACTGAAAATTAATTACATTTGAGGAATGCAAGACATCTCTGATCCTGGAAAAACAAAGCTTCTTAGAATGGAGTCCATAACCTTTCAATAGAGCAAAATAATAAACACTTAAGAGAATTTCCATTTTGTCTTTTTTTAATTATCTTAATTTTGAACCAGTTCTTGGTTCAAAGCCAGTACACAGTTTGTCCCTGATCTAAATTTGAACAGAATCAGCTCTTGTGTGTTGGAGTTTGTGAAATTTCACACCTCCTCACCCCTGCATAGTTTTATATCCCTGTCTCTGTGTTTGTTTTCTAGTTTACCAGATCCCAGTTCTGGATTTTGACTGGTGAAGACAACTTATTGCAGCATTCTGTTAAGACGACAACTTGTCTTCACTTAATTGCTCCGTAAACTATAGAAAGAACAAAAATATCCTCCAAGGACACACCCACTCCTTTACTAACTGGTCTTCTAAAGGATTCTCAGGGGTTGCGCATCTTAACCAATCCTGTGCCCATCGGGTTGCTGGCCCAACTCAAGATGCAATCTCAGCTTTTAAGGTCTGGCCCAGGACACCCTAAAATTCTTACCACTCCTCCAGGTTTCCACCATCAGACAGACAAATTTAGTGTTTGGAAAGTTTTCAAATACTTGAGTAATTTTAGATCCTATACAGTATTTTGAAAAATGCTTTGGGCACTGGGGAGCTCTTGTCTTGCTGGAAGACAGCAGGTCATGAACTCATAGATCACTGGGGGAGAATTTTATCCACTTTATGAACATAAAATACATAAAATGAAGATTATTCACCTTAGTCAACCCTATAATAAATCTATAATAAAATAAATCTTTCTACCTCTGCCTTTTCTGTAATTGCATTGCTACCCATACTGCTGCCACATAACAGGAGAAAATACACAGGTCCAGTGTTATTACTTGTGATAACAATTATTAGACACTAAGGAGGTTCCCTTTACTTTTGCCCACAGCTTATGTTTGTGCCCCAGAGACACGGAGTGCCCATCAGTGGGAAGATCACTGGTGTGTATCACAGGGTGGCCTGGTTTACAGCTCTCTATTGCCTTAGACTAAAACCAAGTCAAAAATTAAACTCTGTGATTTCTGCAAAAGTTCACAGGAGTGCACACACTACTGCAGGCTCCTTGGCAGGGCAACAAGCAGCTTTCTGCAGTCCTGTACATTCCTGGGAACATTATTTTTTTAAAGGGTGGTAGAGTCTTAGTCCTTCATTCCAAGTCTGTGACTTGGGCTCCCAGACCAGATGTGCCTGGCCTTTGGCTCCACAGATTAAAAGAAAATTTTCCAGTTATTAGAGGACATGATCAGGCTTTTTGATCAAACCCTCTCTCAGATGTGCATGAAAAGGTAGGGTGCAGGCAGGGGAAAGCAAGAAGAGGAAGGGAACAAACATACACACAGAAGCAGTGCATGAGAAAATACTGCCAACACCAGCAGGGCAAACGTCCCTAGTATGCTAAAAACATTCAGTGCTGTGCTCTCATCCTGACCCCTTTGGCTACATGCTCTGTCTATTCCAGTAAACAGAACAAGGCCAGGACACAGACTGAGAACTGGGCCACAATCATGTGTACCTCCTCACTCTTGGAATGTTCCCTGGCACAGCTATGGCCCATTCGAAGGCTTACTGTCCCAGGCAGTGCTTGGCCTTAGCTCAGGGGATAGCTCCTGTGAGGCACTGATGATGGTTAGCAGCCTGGATGTAGCCACCTTATTTGTGGAAGTCAGAGGCGGGGGACATGAGAAAGGATGAGAGCTTAAGTGCACAGGCACAAGCCACACTATGTTGGGCCACTTGGCCAGGGAGTTGTACCTAACCTGTTTATTAAGTGATACAGATATAGCCAGTACTTAAGTAGGGAGACACCAGATCTCATGCATTGTTCTGGCTAAGTACATGCAGTTAAAACAAGCAAATAACACAATTGTATATCCATACATCATAAATAGAGAAATATCACTAGGATGTGGTCTACTGTCCCTACGCTAAAACAACTTGCCAACAAGCACTGCATGATGCATCCACCTTCTGCATCTGTTGGCTCCAGGATAGTTCAGTTGCTCCTAAAATATTGTGAGCCTCCACTTCTGACATCAAAATTCTTCAGGAAGAACTTTTTTTTCCTAGTGTCTAGTTAAGGCCTGACCTCCAGTGCCCGAGACCAACTCTGTATTATCAAGTCATATGGCACTCAAAGGCACCAGAAAAGAAACTGGTTCTTTTACGTAAGTATGTGCAAATAGCCTGTGTGACAAAAAAGTGACAGAGGGATTATCTTCTAACCTTCCTTTCCCCCCGATCATGTTGGATTGTGCACTGTGTATTTTCCTGTCAACGTGCAGGGCTTTGAAAGCCTTGCCGAAGGATTTACTGTGAAATTTATACCTTTATTTAGAGGATTACTTACAGGTGGTGAATTGAATGAAATTTCACCATGCTGCAATGCACTGCTATTCAGAACAGCAATCTTGGCATAAATTCTGCTTTGGATTTTGCAGAGAACTTTTTCTTCTGGGTGTTTGTTTTTGCAAGGTGCCTTATTCTGACTTGCCAACTCATTGCTTTCCTTGAAAAAGCATTGTTTAGCTGGCAAATTAATAAGGTTGTGCTGAAAAACAATAACCCACCGAAGCTGCCTATAAATTCTTCTAAAGAGAATTCAAGCTTTGAAATATATGTTTTATTTATAGAATGTCCCTTGGAAATCAGGCCAGGAAGTTGCAGCTGCTGAAAAGTTAGATGTTCTGTTTAATTTTTAAACAAAATTCTAAACAATGTATTCTAGTATAAAGAAGGCTTTTATGAATCATGAGTCATTTTCTGTTGATGGAAACATGATTGGTATCTCATATAACTTATTACTTCCCCGTCCTTCCCCCACTCTTTTCTATTGAAAGTATCTAACAATATATCTTTGCTATTTATAATGCACCTAAATAGACTGATAACCAAAAGAGAAGAGAGATTCTCTTTGAAGTTACTATTTAAAAAGTCTTTCTAACTCTGCCTACTTCCTCATAACCTGTCACATTCCACAATTTTATACTACTAATAAAAGTTAAGTACGACTCAGGTCAAATTTTAATATATTAAAAATAAGCCTGGTAACAACATGGTAAAACATTCATTTGCAAGGCATAAGCACTTTGGCTGGCAAGCCCAGTATAAGACCACCTTAATACTACTGCCTGGTTTAAATATTAGATCTTGCTTGAAGAGTGTGTCCAGGAGGTTGAGGGAGGTTCTCCTCCTCCTCCACTCTTCACTAGAGAGACTACATCTGGCTTATTGTGTTCAGTTTTCGTCTCCCCAGTTCAAGAGGGACAGGGAAATACTAGAGAGAGTCCAATGGAGAGCTACAAAAATGATGAAGGGACAAGAACATCTCTCTTAGGAGGAAAGGCTGAGAACCCTGGGGCTGTTTAGCCTGGAAAAGAGAAGCCTGAGAGGGGATCTTATGAATGTTTACAAATATCAGAAGAGTGGGTGTCAAGTAGAAGGGGCCAATCTCTTTTCAGTGGTGAGCTGTGATAGGACAAGAGGTAACAGTCCCAAGCTGAAACACAGGGAAGTTCCACCTCAACATAAGGAAAAAAAATTCTTCACTGTGAGAATGACCAAGCCTGGAACAGTCTGTCCAGAAAGGTTGTGGGGTCGCTTCTCTGGGGACTTTCAAGACCTGCCTGTATCTGTTCCTATGTGGCCTGCCCTAGGTGATCCTGTGCTGGCAGGGGGGTTGGACTCAATATCTCCAGAGGTCCTTTCCAGCCGCTACCGTTCTAGGATTGTGTACAGCAAGTGTAGCAGTTAAGTAAAAAAAAAAAAGGCCATATGCACATCTGTACTGATACAACCCTTCTTTTTAGCTGTTTGTGTAAATAATAATTAATCATTCAGAGAGAAACTAGCCCTGTGTCTTAATGAAAATAATGCTCATCTATAACCCGCAACATTGAGAGCAGGAACTAGCTTTAGATAGATATGTTTTCCTTCAGAAGCTTACTTCCAAAAGCATTATCAATTTTGATCACTACAATTACTAGCATGTTTTGTCAGCAGTCTCTTTCTCTGACTGTCTCAAACCTACACTCTGTTCCAAACATTTCCTTTGCAAATCTTTAGGAATCCAGAAGAAAAGGCTCTGAACCTTTGAGCAAAATCTTGAATCAGTTACAGCAAGCAACAGACCCACAAACACAAGGAAAAGTTGCAAGCACAGAGCAGAAGGAGAGTTAGTGGGACATTAGTGACACACCATCTGCCCTTTACAGAGGCTCCACATGCCCTGCACCATGCCATGTGCAGCACCACTGATACTACCCTTGCTGACAGCTACAGTGGGTTTGGGTACCACAATGAAAAACACTTAAATTTGTGCCAGTGGAGGTGCTTAAATGACCAAAGCCTTTTAGATCAGTAGATGTGGTGAAGGCCTTGCTTGTAACAGGCAACTGATTTTGCATCACACAGACAGCCTAGACCTCAAGGCTTCTCAGGCTTTGCCTGCACTTGTCTCGACTTGCCTGAAGCTTTGCTTCCACTTGTTTGCTTGTAACAGAAATAATCTAATAATCCAGTGAGTGTTAACCTAGTCTATTACTTTTGCTTAACATTGTACAGTTGTGTCACAAGTCTTATTCCTATTTTTTTTTTTTTTTTTTTTATGAACTAATAGTAGCAAGGAACAGTTATTTGTGAATAATGAAGTATCAATCACCCTAGCACAAAGATTTTTCCTGGGAGAACAGAGGCACAAGATGATAGCAGAGGAGCAGTGTGGAGGAGTTACAGGCACAGGGTGATAGGAACAAGGGTACAGGATGGTTTCAGGGCTATAAAGTTCTCTGCCACAGTCAAAAAACTGGGCAAACTATTTTAGTGAGTGAAAAAGAACAAGTACTCAATATATATAAAACAGATATGGTAAGTTTGGATGCAGAATAGAACAGCAAAGGGATGCTCAGTGCATGCATGTGGCTTCAGAGAGAGGAGAGAAGGCTGTGCTCTCTGCAAGAGAGACTGCAGCTCCAACAGATCTCACATTCCTATACATGGGAAGGATACCAAGAAGCATGCATAGGTAACCACAAAAGAAAAATAGAAGTGTGGAAGAAAGACTTGAGATATTAGAGCTTTCCAGATGAACCAAATGTATAGCTCTTTAAACATAACTTTCAGGTCTGGAACCTGGGGTGCAAGTTTGCTGCAGTCAACCCAGACTAGTTTGTTCTGATCACTGTGAGGATTTTTCCACTCTGGAAAAATGAAATGCACAGAACTGTAAAATTTCGGCAGCAGAGCTCCTCCACTACAGCAAAACATTTAGCAACAAAGGAAGGAAGTAAGTATCTCGAAAACAAATGTGGTGTTGTTTTTTTTTTTCCTGATTGTTATGGAACAAACCGAAGCAGAATAAATGGGCTTGACACTTTTACTTATGTTTAATGGATTTTAAAGTGGCTCCTGGCAGTGGAATGTATCCCTTTCGAAGGGCCAGTGAGATAGATGGCAGCTAAAACTTTGTGAATGCTTGCAAACTAAGTATGACTTGAGAACACAGGGTATTTTGGCACACAAAAGACTTTTTCTTCCTCTACCCAAAGTTAAATTAAACTTTCCTTTACTTTTTCCCCAGACTCCTATCAGTTCTTTAGTTACTTTTTTTTTTTTTAATTAACATCCATTTGGCATCCTTCTTGAAAGGGCACACAAAACACACACTTGGTGTGCTCTCACTCTTCTACCTCTATACTCATATTAACACCAATTCTAAATACTGTTGATTTGCCTTTCATTCTCATCCTGACTTTAATGACACTGCACTGATGTGCACAAAAATTACACAAATCCATGTAGCTATCTTTTCTTCTCTTTCTAGGCAAACAGAAAGAATTACTGAGTCAGACTGAATGGAAACTATCACACCACATACTGTCTGTCCTGAAAATTTTGGATTAAAGAAGGGTACAAATGGTTTAAGACTGATTTTTTTTTAAAGGCCTGTGAAATAAATGGTGGATAGATGCTTTTATTCCTTCCTTGATTTTTAAAAGGATCATTACAGAAAATTTAAAAAGACTCAATTAACCAAACCTGAAAAGAATTTAGAGTTCTTGATTGTTTTCACTATTTAACAGAAAAAAAATGGATTTTTCCCCCCACAGGTGATTATATGCTGCATAACCTACATTATTTTTTTCTTGTTGCAGTCCACTTACTAATGAAAATAATGGCTTTGAGGGGGAATTAAATGCCTAATTTTCTTGCTATATCTTTTCTATCACCCCAACCCTTCTCAACACAAAAATTTTGCAAAGGGTTCAGCAAGAAAATAAAATGATTCACCTCCTGCCAGCAGAAATATCAACATTTAATTAAAAAGCCCATGAAAATCTTCTTTTATTTCATAATTTTTAGATACTTTGATTGTACAAAACTGACATGTTAGACACACTTGAGACTTTGCAGTTTTCAGACAAAAGCCTTTTCATATCATATAGAGTCTGCAAATATCCTTCTAAAGGTTAAGTAAAAGCATTCAAAATATTTACATAATACAAACAGAAACAGACAAAAAGTAGATGAGCTACAAGTTAAACTCTCCAAATATTTTTTCCATTGAGATACAAGAAAAAATTAAAATAACAAAGCATCTGGATTGTGTTGCTAGAAAGTTAAAATGATAATATACTTAATAAATGTGGTGCTTTATCAAATAGAAATTTCTGTGAAGATGGGAAAACTCTAGTGAATTAAACCCTACATATATATTTTTATTTTTCTAAATGGACAGCCAAGTGCACATCTATAGGTACAGAAATAAAACCAGGGCATGTCAGTTGGATGTATGGAGGGTGCTGAGAATATGCAAACAAGCAGAAACACTTCCATCATTCCTGTCACCTTTGCTGAAAGTAATTTAATGGATAAGTGGAATGCACCGTATCTTGTGCATTCCCCATTATGTGGGATAAAGAACATGTCACAAGGCAAAACTAAACACATTTTAAAGCATCTGCTTTGGGATTTCTCAGAGACAAAGGTATATCTGACTCATCACTACCATGCTCCTAATTCTTTTGATTCTCTTACATTCCAACATCTAGGAGCTCTGTGTGTTTTCTGAAGATGACTCTCCAATTACAGGCCAGATTCTGCCCTTATTTTTGTACTTCTGCTGAAGACAAAGCCTCACTAAAACTAGGCTCAGCACAATATTGGATCAATTATGTCAGTTTCCATTTATTTCAAAGTAGTGCTTTAATTAGACACTCACAATTTTGATATTAGAAAGCCAGGGCAGGAAATTGCCACTAAAGTTTCTTTGTTTTATCCTTGCTGCTGCTTGCCAGAGATGCTGAGGGGTGCAGCACTCCTATTGCTAAAAAGAAAAGGCAACTACCATGCTTTTGGTCAAGGGGCTGCTTCCTGTATCAGAAGTATGCAAAGCACAGTAGCATTTGACTGCACTCACCTGCTGCTTTATTTTCTCAATGTTGGTAACAGTTTCTCTGCGTCAATCAAGTGCAGAGAAATTTAACTTCAAGTAGTAGGTAATTTTCAATTTTTATTTGGATAAAACTCCCAAGCCACTTCTTTTTATATCAACCACAGTAGAGTGCTGACCTCAGGACAAGCTTCTGGTACCTCAAGCAAACTATGGTAGAAGTCCTGAGACAAATCATATGCCAGTTATTTCAGCTACCCTGCAGCAATCCAGCTCCAAAGATCCTTAGACAGAAATCCTGAGCTTTCAGGGCTGCAAAAATGATGTGTTGAAATACAGAGAGTAGCAGCACAGCAGTAGTGTCTGAAAATTCAGCAGTTATTTCAACTGCTGTCTCTCATTCTTCTCCCCTCAGAAATCCTCTTATAAATGGTGAAGGAAAGGTAATTTGCATTCACTCAGCTCAACTAACTTGAATAGACTCCCCAGGTTTATTTCTGTAGAGGACTGAGAGTTTGCTGTTGATTTCAAACAAACCACTATTTTGACCTCTCTCCGTATCAATATACAAATTCTCAAAAAAAATAATTAAAATCTCATAAAACTTTTTTCATAAAACAGTACAAACTGTGTTTCTATCTTTGAATTTTGTAATTAAATCCAAATGCCAATACGATTTATTTTTAAAACATCTCAAACCCCCTATCAGGAAAAAAATACAATTCCACAGTATACATTGGAGGAAAAAAAATTGAATAGATCCTTAAAAGCTGTAGACTACAGGCACACTATTTTGCATGAAAGATAGATAGCACTAGATTCAATAAACTTCTCATCTAAGTCCAGAATAATGAAGTGATTTATAAACATGGAAACTGATATAGTCTGCACCTATTCTCTGTACAAGCTCTCCAGAAAGTACCCACAACTTCATCTTTCTTTCCAAGAAGTTCATAGTCACTCGTAAGAGCACGGCAATGAAAAAAAAAAAAAAGATTCGTTTTTACATCAGTATTCACAATGCTTGATAAAATTGGCTCTGACAGCATTCTCATTTTATGTATACACTCCATTAATTTCTGCAGTCTTTGCTCTACCAACTAACCTTAACATTTAAAGGTAGGATAAAGTAAACTATCCTCATACGTCTAATGTCTAGCTAACCTTTAACTTTTATTAAAATCAAGTTTTCAAAAGTCTTGTCTTAAGTTTGTGTAAAGTAAATATACTCTTTACAAAGAAGCATTTAGGTCTTGGCTGCTCAGAGGGTTGCAGGCAGACCATTACATTTGCCCTGAGCCAAGTGTGAACAGCCCATCCTGTAGAACCCAAGCTTTGGCAGGCAGATCCTTCTAAAAGGCTTTTTTTTTTTTCTCCCCCTAAGAAAATGCAAAGCTGGTCCCTAGTCCATTCTCAGATCCTGTACACCAGTTAGTGGCTGTGCAGTCACATTGATAGTTGCATAAGGGCTGTCTATAACTAAAAACCAGAAGACCAAAAGGGTGAAGAGACCATTTATGGAACCGGAGAAGGCAGCACATGGCATCAGTGTGGGGAAGCCTAGGGAAGGTGCTTGATGGAAGTCTAAAAGGAGGTGGGATAAAAGGGGCTGGGAAGCTGGGAGTCTTTTTAGGGTATGAAGCATATAATTTCCTCCAGAGAAGGGCAAAAAGGATTTTAAAGAGTTAGGATATACAATACTGAGTACACTGGCACAGAAATCATAGAAACATAGAAATATCTAGATTGGAAAAGACCTGTATGATCATCTAGTCCAATCATCAGCCTAACATAACCAGGTCTACCCCTTAAACCATATCCCTAAGCACCCCATCTAATCGGCTCTTAAACACCTCCAGGGAGGAGATTAGAATTAGATTAGTATTGTTTCAGACAGCCCAGCATTTGCTTCTTCTCACAGATGCTTTGCATTCTGTGCTGGACCTTGGTATCTTACTATTAAATTGGAGAAAGTTATATAGAGTCTACTCTTTCAAAACAAAGTCTTTGTCTGCACCATCTCCCCATCTCCACCTACTGTGCAACCAGAGAACCTTTATGGGCAGAGAAGACTCCCTGAGTGCCTCAGAACCTCTGTGTCTACTACATTGCCACTTCTTTTGCTGATGGAGTGATTTAATACATACATCTTTGGTTTATATGTGCTTTAAAATTCCTAATCCTGCAGTCCTGATGAGGATGGTCCAGGTGACTCTTTCTCCTCCCCCCTCCCTGCCCCACCATCTGCTGTCATCTTCCCCACTGAGTGCTGCTGCTACCTTGGACCCCTTTGACATCTACTTATAAATAGGTGAAAGTGCTGAATGAAGGTTATCAATGTTCATTGCCATAATTAAAAGTAGAGAGTCTAGAACAGGGGGTCTGTGTCATCTCAGTCTGGGAGCAGCTGTCAGAAACATAGTATAGGAAGGTCAAATGCCTGGTTATGGCTCTACCATACTGGTTCACACACAATACAAAGTTTTCTTTAGGAATTGAGAGATGGGCTCAAAGCACAAAATGCAGATAAAGTATTTTACAACCCATAGAATAAATCATGTTCAAGACTGAGAATCTGTGTAGTAGAAATAATTGTGGCTTTCTGCATCCCACATCTGTCTGTAAGCTCACCTTTGAACATCACAGAAAATCCATCTGATGGAAATAAAGGCAGAGAGATCAAACAGTGGAAATCAAATGACTCTCACAGTTTGGGCATATTGCATGTATATTATAGATATTCCTATTTTGTTTGTCACATGCTCATATTTAGGGAAATTATAGTATATCCTTCAGATAAGCATGTGAACATTGATGATTTTAATCACCCCTTTCTTTGGCATGCTTCAAATGTGTCACTGTAAACATTTTAAAAGCAATTAATAAAGCTAAGGATGATACTTTGAGCACAGCTTTATTTTGTGAAAGCTCTGAGAATCTGGACAATAATAGTTGTGCTTTTTTCACTAGCTTTTGTACCAATTATGGCTTATTATACGCCTGCAGAACAAGTCTTTGCTTAATTAACAAAAGGTAGTTTAGCTAATCCAGTGTCTTTTATTAGACAAACAATTTAGAAGAGAGATACACAAGCGTAAAGCTTGAATCATAGATTGTTTGCCCAAAGGCGTCTGTCATTGTAAACTGTGTGTAAGGCTGTATGAAGTGTACTATGTTGTCACAGTTGGACATGAGCAGACTTTCTTATGATTTAAACCAGCATATCTTATGAAAGAATCTGGTTCTGTAGTTAATTGCAGAAGACTTTTCTTCAGCCAAACTAACAAATTACTTTCTAGAAAAATGGACACCAGTTTTGATCAATTTTCCCTCTTTCTGACTCTCAGAACAAGCAACTTCTGATAAGAAGTCAGCCAGAAGCTGCTCAAACTTTCTTAGCATGACACTATAAAGACTCTTTTTATAAATGGACTAGTGGAATATTTTTTTTATCCTGCAGCCCACCCCTAAGCTCAAGAAAAGACCTGAAAATGACAACGGAAGGTACTTCAATTGGAGGGGATGGAAATCAAGGATACACTCAAGCACAGCTCCTCATCTGCTGGCTTACTTGTATTTTCATTCCATAAGCAACAACACAACACCAAAAAAACTAAGATGACAACCCTTACTCCACCCCAAAAAACCCAAACAAACCGCCAAACAACTCCATGACCCCCCCAGCCAAAACAACAAGTAAATATTTAGTTGAAGCCTCCTGGCAGTTTAGAAGCACGGTGCAATAGCATCCAATTTGCCAGGAACTGGCAACATTTCTATTACTAAATATCATTCAAAAATCTTTATCAACACAGTCTTATTTTAAAGCTCTTAAAAAAATTCTGTGGAGTTTTAAACACAGACCATTTGCCAGTATCCTGCTTCTCCTGGACAGGAGCATGAGCAGCTTCTGTAAAAATCACCAACGGTGCAAAGAAATAAACAAACCCCCAAACAAACTAAAACCCTCCCCCCCCACCCCCCAAAAAAAAAAAATTAAAGAAACCCCAAAACACTGGAAGATCTAATTAGTTCTAGGTTCTAACCAAGAAAAGATAAGGCTTATCTCTAATACTCTGGTACCATAAGAAAAACAAAGAAGGTACTAACATCCTAATCCACCACAAATACAATTACAACCCTCCTCCTTTTAAGGCATAGATGCTGATTCTTCTTTGAGGTGTTAACGAGCCTCTACTGATAGTATTTATGTCCAATACAGAACGTAACCTCAGCTTTATGCAAGACAACATTATTTTTAGCGCATATATCATGTAAACTCTGAATCATCTATGGATGGTTTTGAATCTATTTGTTTTCTTTTGCTAGTCCTAAGTCAAACCTTAGTGAAAGCAAGCTAAGCTTTACTACTTTGACTGTTGATACTGTTCTTTTTTCAGCTAAGTGCAATCATTTGATGCCTATTTAAAAACCATAAAGTAACACAGGTATAATCAAATCTGGTAGCAAAGGCAAGACATCAGAACTGATAACCACATGAAAAAGCATTACTCAAGACTACTCACTAAATATGCAGGCCTGGGAAGAAGTTTGTCTTGGTTTTAAGTTTGTAAATGCAATGGTTTTAATTCTTTAAAAACTGTTTAAACACAGCTAATGCATCTCTGCTTTGCCTTTTCACTTTCTCCTCTGAAGGTGCTATAGCAACAAAGGTTTGGTAACCATTGGATGTTTGCTCTTTTGGAGCTATGGTCTTTTGCTCTGCTTTTACTTTGAGTTTCCTTTGCATTTGCTGTTTCCTGCTGTTCCTTCTCTCTCCTTTAGACTGTAAGCTTGCAAGAGTAAGAACCATCACCCTCATCCAACAATCTCAGTGGCCACTAAAAAAAAAAAAAAAACAAAACATATATACACACCTGCAGAAAAAAAAAAAAATGGGTTTTTTCAGCATACAAAGCCAGAAGTCTTCTGACATGATATAAATAACCCCAGTAACAACAAAACACCCCTCCATCCTAATGCACTGTTGATTCACAAAGTTTTAATGCCTTCAATTCAGTAAATACAGATGTGCCTTGGAAATCAACAGCCCATGTCCAGTGCTACAGATTCCTCGCTCCAAGTGTTACCAGCTAAAGTTTGCTTCTCTCCTGGAGAATGACAGAACACTGAATGACTCACTGTAAGGCAAAGTGGTAAAAGGGAGAACACTAAATATGGTTAATTGTTTTGGTTTGAGTTTGTTGTGTTTTTTTAATTATTAGTGTATTGGATCTGGCTCCTCAGAGCCTACACAGACAGAGCTGTGACTAATAAGTTTTTGGCTGAGTGAAAAATGCAGTTGTTTATGCCTAAGTAAGTTAAAGCCAAACCATAAAGCCTTTGTAATATGCCTATTGATGCCAGTTCATTGAACAGGGAAGATAGAAATGGATCTGACCCAGGATTAACATTTACTTCAGCCACAAAGGCTCTGCTTATAATGAATTTGTCTTCTAATTTTCTAGAACCCCTATGCTCTCTGAAGAAGCTTGCTTCCTTTTTTCACCTACTGCTTGGCACAGCCTCTGTTTGAACTGAGGTGGACTGTAAATGCCATGATCACAAATCAAGCATTTAGGTGGCACTAGAGAGA
>JAAGNO010001364.1:50141-61981 GCA_033439905.1 Ceryle rudis | reverse complement strand
GTTCTATTTATAGCTCTTCTGGGCAGCATTAGCCAGTGGACATGCCATTGCTCTGACTGTCCTTGGGATGACCTTCACAGGCATATACCTTTTATTTTGTGATAAGCTATAACAAGACCTTAAGGTTTGTTAGGTTGTTCCTCTCATCACCTCCTTGTTTCTTTTCTGTAGTATACTGTAATTGCTTCAACATATAAATGAACAGAAGGCATTAGAAGCAGCTGCAAATTCTCAATGGAAATCTGACAGATTTCAAGCAAAGATGAAGGCATCATGAAGTTGGTAAGCGCTGTGAAATACTGAAACCTAGCAAATTCTATTAGACACTAACAAGCCTTTAAATACCCTTTTTAATTATTATTTTTTTACTTCTATGTTGTTTTTCTCTCTAACCCCTCTCCAGCTGTATTAAAAGAAAACTCGAGATTAAAAGCATCCACTTTGGATGCTTGGAGCACTGAGAATGACAAGAAATACTGGTATGGTTCTTTGGATGAGAATTCCTCAACCAAAATATTTCTAACGACCACTGTCAGCTGATGTATGCCATACAGCCTGTTCCTGGGGTGGTCAGATATCAGTAACAATCAGGAAGTAGACACATTACTGCAAAACAGCAAAGCTTCTTAAAACCTCAAGAATTGCTAATTTAAGACAGTGATTGGTCTAGTGTGTACTACAGCCTACATATATCAAACTCAGAAATTTGCTTTTAAATATGCATTCCTTTAAAGAACCTAAAGAAACATTAAATTTCACTTTAACATGCCAATTCTCTGTTGATGGTTGAATAAGTGACTACTTCTTGCCAAGACATCCTTGTAAAAGCAGCTGTTGAAATCAAGTGGTTCTTTTCTGTGTATTTAAGTAAACAATGTTTTATCAACAAAATAGCCTCATTTGAGAGTTTCAGACTGTGCTACAACAAACTTAAGACAAATATCAAATGTTTTAAGACAAGTTTCAGTGTGAGCATAAAAGTAGCACATAATGAAGTGGGGTGCCTGGCCCTCTTTTTATGTTAACTTTAAGATAAATGCTGTTTACACAGGCAGCATGCTAATCATAAATCCTTGTTAAACACTGGCTAATAACTATGCTTTGTACTTATTCAGAGCCTTTCATCTGATCATCTTGGAACCCTCTGCAAACACAAATTCATTTTTACAGCATTGCAGGAGTAGCTAAACAATTACTCTGTGGTAGAAATAGACCCTCTGTATGTACAGCAGGCCAGTAACTCAACATCCTTACCTAGAGGTAAGGGAAGACTCAAAATGCTGTAAGACAGGAAGAATCCAGTAGTTTTGTCTATACCAGAGCTTTTACATGAAAGGTAGAACAGTACAAATGAAGCTTTATTTTTCCTTGTGTTCTATTCATAACAAATTTTTTTTTTTCTCGCAACGAAAGGTCAGACTCTTAAACCAATGACACAGAAGCATCCCACACAGCAAAACACAGAGCAGAAAAAGTTTGAAGCACAAACATTATGAAGGCCAGTCAGCTATCTTAATCTGATAAACTGTTTTTGGCAATAAATTAAAACAGTTGTTTCATGTTTGTAGGCATTTTTTAATGGCTGCTTCTTGAATTCTAAGGTATTGGCTCAAGATTTCAGGTTTATGACAGGAAATGTATTTAAGTATTTTTTTCTTTAAGTTTTTGCTCAAATACATAATAATGATGATGCAGTGACTACAGCTTAAGATAATTTATGTCTTCATTGAAATTAGTGAAGAAATGCCTCAAGGTGATTATCTAGCAGCAAACATAAATTATGTATCAACTGTTATGCGAATAGCAACATGAAAGTTCTCCAAGTAATCAGTATGGCTAGCAGATGGCACAGTCTCAACTTCATTAAAAAGCAGCAGTGCGTGAGACCAGACACCAGATTAAGATTTCCTCTGTGTAAAACAAAACAAAACAACAAAACAAAACAAAAAAAACAAAACAAAACAAAAACCAAAAAAACCCAAAAAAGACCCAAACAAACAAAAAAAGAGACATGGAAACAACTAACTTCTCCAAATATATGCATATAGGCACCAACTACCTAGTAACTGAGCCATTAGCGAAGGACACATCTCATTTTCACGTTGTTATAGCCAGAGTTTTATTAGAAGAGGTACAAAAAGTAACAACTGAAATACAAGACAGGTTGGAAAACAGATCTGTTCTCTTAACAGTCAGATGCCCACAGCTTCCTTTGCTTTTCTTTACCAAAGCAAACTGCAGATACCAAGAGCCTCAGTTGCAGTGAGGATTACAGAAATTAGTTTAAGCTCCTTTTACATTCCTGATGCTAAAGTCAGCTTATGCTGGCCTAGTCCCTCATATTTAATAGAAAAACTCAGTTATCTTTAAACTGTTGTAGACTGACAAGAGCCAAGAAGCACTGGTCCAGCAGAGGACTACTTGTGCAGTACAGGACTGGGCCCAACTCTCTAGCAGCATTTTCATGGGCACTACGAAGCAAGTTAGTCTTAGAATCATCAACAAGTCTTTCTAAACAAAATCCACATATAAGCTAGAGACTGAATGGCACAATACCAACTGATAATACCATATGTTCATGATGTCTTCAATAATTTTAATACAGCTTTCAGTCTATTTGTTTTCCTCCAACTTTCTCACTGACCCTTCACTTTAGCCCTTGGTATAGGTACTTGCCTTATTTTCCTTTCTTATTCCCTGCTGGATTCTCTTTAGTGCTTCCCTTCGCAGGTCTTCTCCACTGTTTGTTATCCTAATCAAATTATCTCCTTCCATTTATACTGATCACTACCTACTTAAAGTTCAAATGAATGAAATAAACCAAAATCAAATTAAATAAACCAAATCGAAAAACCTGCTGTCCCTATGTAAAGTTTATTCTGCTTGTTTATTATAATCCACTACTCTGCTCTCTGGCATATTTAAACTGTGAAGTCTTCAGCCAATGACTGACATACAGCATCTAGTGAAACAAAAATCATATTCCTAAATGGCATCGAGGTCTTATCATAATAAAGATGACTACCAGCAATAAGACTAATTAGTAGCACCAACAGTTCAACTACAAGCAGGATGTCCAGGCGTACAGATGGAAACAAGAACAAAGAAAAGGCTACACAATCATGAATAGAAATTAATGCAAAGTATATTCTAAACACCAACAACCATAAAAAACCCACAAAAATCTCCTATTATTAAAGTAAGCTCATATCTCAGAAACTTCCCATCCAAAGCATTATAAATTATGCCTGTTTTGAGCTGAAGTTCCAAGAAGTTTCAATCAGTTTTACATCTTCCAGCAGCTAATGAGACTGGATATGTGTAGACAAAACATTCTGCTGTTATCTCAGTAGTCAGAAAAAACAAATAATATTTTATAGCTTAAAGTAATTCCCCCACAAAACATTTTTTAATACCATGTGACTGTGCTAGGAAAATATGCCAAGTTATTTCGTCTTTTTACTTTGAAATACACAGATGGATCTTCTGACATTTATCAAAACTCTAAACTAATTTTTCATTGGACATATAAGCAGCTGGGTGTATATACAATTAAATGCCACTGAAAATGCAGTGTTTGTAGAAAAGCCACCTTAATGGCTAAGAAAATGCTGCCTCTGTGTCACCAGCCTTTTAACCAAATGTGAGCAAAGCATTCAATGAACTGTTCCGACCATAAAGGTGGAGATGAGGGCTTTATACATAACTTGGGGATTCTGGCCAAGTAAAATGATAATGCTGCATTCTAGGAGAAATGCCTGTTCCAACTTTCTGAGCAAGGCAGGGCTCATGGGCAGTACTGATGGCAGTGCATGAGCTCCCACCAGGTATCCTGCCCTGCAGTACACAGAACATCTGGGATGCAGTGCCTCTACATCCAGGTCTGTAGCACATCAGATGCCAGGTTTAGTCTCCCTTTACAATATGTGCATATATTTATTCCTACAGAAAGTCACCAATGTTACCTGAACCAGATCAAACACACAAGCACAGCAGTAATTGCAAGGCAGAACTTACTAGAGATGTCTACTACACTTCTGGTAGTAAGGCAGTAAACAGGTGATTCAGAAAGAAACAATTTCCAGAGAATCAAGAGGAATCAAAGGAGGGGGGAAGGAATCTGTTTTGTCTTATTATCAGATAATTTCCTTCACAGACTTTTCTAATTGCATTTATCTTCTAAAGCATAAACTTTTTCTTCCTCTCCAGTGGTATCTATTCTCCATTATGTCTGGCATATTTTTTTCCAAATTTAACAGTCCCCTACTACAGCTGGAACAGATCCTCCTGCTCTGTAAGTTCAGGCTGAGATAATGCAAAGGCTCTTATCTATATACCACAAATAGGGAAGTAAGAAACAGAGGGACTAGATGGCTTGCTTGTTGTCACAGAAAAAAATTGCATGAAACAGGGAACTGAACACAGGTTTAGAAGTCCTAAAGCAAATCAACACAACAGCCTTAGCTGTGACTCAAGGACATGACCCTTTACATTTGTAGGATGTTGTAGCTGAGCATACTCTCCTGGAACAGCAGATCTCAACTACTACTCTGCTATCCCAGAGAGTTTCTGGGAATTGGTAGGTGAAAATATATACAAAAAAAAGGTGGATAACAGATGCTCCACACAAAGCTCTTGCACAGTGTCAAGTCTGCATTTCACACATTGAAAGGACTAAAGGAAAAGGTAAAGATTAAATATGGCCTTTGACCAGAAGGCAACAGTGTGATCATCTGACTTGATGAATAACGTAGACCAGTAATACAGACATTTCAGAAACACCCATGCCCAGAAAACGTTTGCAGCAAGGATTTTATTCATAAATTACCTAGAGAAAAAGGAGTAAGCATTAAAGAACATTTAGGCTAGAAGTGTTATACTGTAACTGGAGCTGCCTTCCCATTTCTTGTTGCAACTGTTTCACAGATGGCAAGGCATCTCTAATTAGAGTGGAAGACCGTAAGGAGTGGAGCACAGCAATATGCATTCTTTTTGTACAGAAGTACTCTGGGATGCAGTGTGCCAATTACAGCTTGATCAGGGCTTTTGTAATTAAATGATTTCTTTTGTCAGAAAGTGTTGACACATGAACAGCAAAATTTTGCATGGCACAGTACCAAGCATAAAGCAAGTTGTATCAAGAAAAATGAAATTTCCAGCTAGAAAATAATAATAATAAAAAAATCACAGAGATTGGATGACAGGCACAGAGAAAATAATAGCAGAAAAGTTCAGTGCTTAAGGTACTTTCATAACATCAGCAAGTTTCAGGTTTCCATTTTCTTGGTCGGAAGTGAATGCACCCACAGGAATCATTTTAATGCCACTGTACCAGATGACTGAGCTTACTAGCAGCCTTACCGGTGTCTGTTTCTCCTACTGCAGGTCTTTTGATTCTGTGTGAACAGCTAAAACCCATAGGACCTTGGTGTGAGATGCATCCACAGCCCAATTGCCACAGAATACTCATTTAACCTTGGACATTGGATCCAGTGAGGATTAAAACCTCTTCTCCAATGTATATTTCTTTATATAAAATGGAACAATTTAAAAAACATTTCTAAAAAAAATAATGCCTTGATCACTTCTTCCCTCATTTTCACCCCTCCAAACCATTTATTTAATTAAAAAAAGAAAAGAAGGAAAAAAAACAACTCAACACCCAAAACAAACCCTAACATAAACTAAATACAAAAAAGTAATGGACTTTATCCCAGCATCAAATTGGATTCCCACTCCTTTACCTCCCTCCACTTGAATCAAGCAGCAAACACATTTTGCCTGACTACAGCAACACTGCACTTGTTCCACTTACTTCAAGTTCCTAAGTAACAACCACAGGAAAAACTTTAGACAGAAATTGTAGTATAGGACTCAAAAAAATTGAGTGCAGGAAGTTTCAGCTGTGGATTGAAAACTCAGGTTTTAATTTTGCACATGCCCTCCAAGCCAAAGTCTGTGCTTATTCAACCCTATATCTAATTGATTTTAGAATTCTGGAAAACCTTCTCTTACAGTAATCTCTGTTGGGTCAGGCAAGACAGAGAACTTTGCAAGTATGATTTAAAAAAGCAAAACACTAAAAAAAAAGCAAACCAAACCAAACACAACCAAGAAAGCCCAGCAGAAACCTCACAAACACCAAAACAAACCCCCACACGCATCCTCATCTGTAATTCATATTAAGCAAACCATATTATGTAGAGCTAGTGTTTCAAGGCAACCACCTCTGTATTGGAAATCAGGTGCATTCAAGCAAAAGGCATTTGTTTCGCCTTGGATGCTTATCTTTTTCCAAATGATAGATTTGGAAAGGAGCAGTTGCAATGGCTGCTAGATTGGTTTTGTGCCTTTAACTGATTCCTGTATACAACTTTTGTTAAGTTTAATTTTGATTAACTACACAATTTATGCCTTCTTGACGTGCATAACTCTCTCCTTACAGTTTCATGATCAGCTGCAGGGTCAAGGAGGAACCTCATCTGTTGGCTTACTATGAGTAAGATAAACCCCACATGGTCTAAAGGTCTCATTTTAAATAGGGGAGCCAACTTCTGATAGGCAGTAATTGAGGAAGTCAGATGGTTTCCAAAGTTTTATGGGAAAAGGACTCTTGATAGAAAAATTATGCACTGTCAGACTTGAGTATTGTTCTGTTTTGTTACCAGTGCAAGTAAAAGGTGATTCTTGAAATGCAACAATTTGGAAAGCAAGGATGAAAGATATCATATATTCTTCTACAGTATTTTGTTTTATATAGGGAACACACAAACATTAACTGAATTACTTGGCTCTAAAAGCATAATCCCATAGGATCCAGAGCAGATTACTGCATAAAACAGATGCTAAAAGGAACCAACATCTAGACTAGATGTGACTAGAGTGCTATGCTGAAAATTGAAATGTGGCCTCAGTCGCTTTTTTGATCTCCTGTAAAGGGCAAGTCAGTTGAACCTACATTCAACAAAGCATGAACAACTATGCCTAAAGTTCAAGCAGTGCAAGGCACCTAAGCTGCTATAGGGATGCTGCATCTATTGCATTTATGCAAAAACATGGCACTTCAGATGCAGTTCAATAGAACTTGTTTGGCATATAGAAATTTGCCAGTATACAAAAAAGTACAAATGTTTACATGTTCTGTCCTCTCAAGCTGCTGCTTTTATTGTTCCTGAGCTTACCTAGCTTCACATTAAAGTCCTGTCTCAGTTATGAGCTCCAAAGACATTGACAAGCTAGGAAGAAATGAACCCATGAAAGCAGCATGTTTTAAGGATCCAAAGCAGCAGGGAGAAACACATTTGAAACACTCCCAGTGATGCAGGTGTGCTGGGATAGGCAGAAGAGGGTGACACCCAGTCTTATAGCACAACAGCACATGGGAATGTCATTGAGAACACCAGTCACACAAAGGTGTGGGGATGGAGGAAGCCTAACCCACTACAGCACTCTCCTGAGGAGGTAAGGATGAGATTTAATGATCTGGCTGAGATGAATAATGGCCAGATTTATGTCAGACTGAGGATGTACTGTAACTTCAGTGAATTTAAGTCCAGACTGCTGCCCTGCCTTGGCTCCATGCCAGCTCCCATTTATCCCTTACTCCTCCAACAGTGCTTCTGCCATCCCACAGCAAAACAGAGAACAAATTGTGCAGAAAATTGATTGTCAGTTTTGTTGCTGAATTAATTTTCAGCTGGATCAGTCCAATGATCTTGTTCGCCATACAGATGATACAATCAACATAAAGGAGGTTCTGCGGCTAGGGATGGGGGAAATCCATCCCTTTTGTTGATAGGCCCCAGGGATGCAGGTTTAAAGTGAATGTGAAACCATATACTCCAAGAGAAAAAATAAAGGCAGCTTTTAAGAACTAGGTGATCTGGAAAAGCTTTACTGCACACCTTTTGTTTTTAAGGGCTTAGCTAGCTACCTTACGCAAGATGATCACAGGTTCTTGGTCCCACAAGATCAGGGTGGAAATGAAGACACCAGAGAACATCCAGAAGATGGCAGAAACTGGACTCTCTGCTCATTTCTCTCATACCTGAGAAAAAAGACCTGACACAGCCTTGAAGGAGTGCAAGGAAACCCACCCACCAGGGTTTCCAGCAAGGAAGTAAGATGTACTTTGAACACAGTTACTTCATTTGCTTACTTGAGGAAAGAGTCAAGCCTGAACACATGATTAGCTAGAGGCTAAGCAAGCTGTGTGGATCTGCTGGGACTTTACCGTATTTGAGGGAGAATTATGCAGCACTGAGAAACAAACTGATTCTACTCACACAGCTTTTATAGGAACATTCTGTTTTCTCCAGATTACAAGGTTGCTTTGCAGTCTGGGTTATTGATATCAGCACATCACATACATTCAGCCTTGAATCTTTCCTGACAATGTTTTTATGCACCTGTGAGCTAGAAGCACACAAAAGCAACTAAGAAACAATGGTGAAAGAGGCTCTCGTTGCACCATGAGAATTTATGAAAGCATGGCCCCTGAGGAAAGGCTGAGTGAGCAAAGCACTTGCATCTGAGAGATGTTTGAGATGAACTGCAGTCTCCAAATATATAAAAAGTAACTGAAAAAAAAAAAGTGTAGGTTTTTTTCTTCTGTAACAGACCAAGAAGTAAGGACCTTAAAATCCTGGGAAGGGCAGATATGCTTTGACACAAGGACAAAACTTTCTATAGCAAGGACGGTGAAGCATGGGACCAGTATGCCAAAAGAGACTAAGGGCCTATTTCTTTAAGAATAAGTTAGTCTAAATCATCCATGACAGAACTGTCTATCTGGAAGGAAAAGCAAGAGGAAGGATTTATAGGATTCCAAAGTAGTTATCAATGTATTTGGATAGGGATCTTTGAAGCATGGACAGTATCATGTTGCAGCTGATATCCTGGCATAAAGCACAGTCAGCTTCAGCTTGTGACTGTGACTTTTTCAGGGCAAGGCTTGTGACTGTGACTTTTTATTGCAACTTCAGACATGCCATAACTGCCTCATTTCTGCCTTAGTTAACTCTGTTTCGCTGTTACCCTATCTTGCCTCAAAATGTAGAGAAGTGATTAACTGCAGGCAAGAGCTATGTTTCTCTAGACAAACTGGTGATATTCTGTACTCATGAAGAGACTGTAGTTGATCATATTACTTGTATCCTCTGTAAACTGTTACTCAAAAACCTTATTGCTAGACATACAAAAGCAGCAAATACATGGAAACAAAAATATGGAACTAGACTTGCACTAATTACTCTGTATATCAAACAGTAGATAATACCATGAATTCATAACTGTCTTGGTCCAAATTTGGTGCTTTATTAAAACCAAACCCCAAACTCTACTTGTGGTAGCAAGTGTTAAGTATATTTACTATGTGTTTCTTAAAAACAAAAATAAACATACACCAAAAACACCTAGCAACAAAACTCCATTCTTTAGTATGTTAAGATTTATATTGCTGTTCCCAGATTCATATCCAGATTAACCTTTTGAAGGCTAGTGAGTCAAAGGGTAACTACCATTTTCTGGCTAAAAATTGCTAAGTACAGCTTTTATTCCCAAAAGCTGCTTTTGGATTACTTTGTGTAATATTACCCAATGTGTAATATTCTTGTTATCAGAAATGTGACAAATATAATTTGGATGTAGTTTCACTGAATAACATATGAGCTTATCTAAGCACCAGGGCCTAATTAGGTCCAAAAAGCAGCTATGAAAAGCCCTTTCCTTTTATTATTTGTATAAAAGGAAACATTTTTTTCTTCTTTAATCCTGCATGGTTCATACACTGTTGTCTTCCACAAGCTGTAGAGTAACTGTACATAGTAGTTAAAATAACACTAAGTCAATAGACATACTGAGTCTACTCAGAGCCCTTTTCCCCTCCCAAAGTGAGGTCTACTTTTGGTCCATTCCTAAGTCCCAATTTACATTCAAAAGGAGCACTGAAGTTCTTTGGTACAAGATGTAATTAATGCTAACAGTTAAGGATGACTCATAAGCAAATCAGAAGTTTTTGGATACTGAAACCACTCCTACACTCCATGAGATTTACATTTTACAAGAAACTTTATGTGACATAAAGAGCTTCTTGCTAATTTATCTTGATCAGCTGATACAGTTACTTTCAGTTAATCAGGGTATAGCGAGCTACTGAAGCAGGCCCCATTTTCAGTATTATTATTTTTGGTTGGTTTTACATCATGACATTGTCTGGCACATTTTCTACCAGCTCTTGCATAAACAGATTTATCAAAAATCATCTATGATTCATGAATTTAAAACTTTCAGTCAGGCTTAAGGATGTATGTTAAGTTACTGAAAATGGCATTCCCAGCTACCGTGGTGCTCAACATTTCACTCACTTTTGAGAAAAAGAAGTTCAAACCTTCTGACTAAAAGTGCCGAGAATTTTTCTAATAAGGCAAACAATTTCTATGACAAAATTAATTCCCTTTTCTGTAAGCCACTGTAAAACGATGCTGTATTGCTATAAGCAAATCTCAAGCAGACAGTAAAGGAATGAGATGAACTTAATACTGGGTGGATGAAATGAATGAGATGAACAGCTTCTAAAGTAGCACTATGTTTTCATTTCCCTCTTAAGAATCAGCCACATATAAGATTGGATACTACATATTGCATCCCCAGCTATCACACTTGGTGCATCTATTAGGCTGTGAAGCTGTCAGTTATTGAAGGCTGTATCCACTTGTGATGTCCACCATCCTCTGCCTCAGGGCATGAATTAACCCTCTACCAAGCTCTTAAACTTTAACAATAGTCAAACCCAAAACACAACACATCGGAAGCAGAAAGTTAACAAGAGGAATGAGATAATCAAGGAAAAAAGAAAATCCAGTAGAAAACCCCACACTCTGACCTTATTCCTTGAGTTTTTGTCTAGTCCTAATTAAATGTTATCATACCAGAAACAAAAATCTGTGTTACATCTCAGCTCTGTGGCATCTGTGACAGAAAACAAACATGTCCAAAAGGGGGAAAAGTGTTCAGAATCATGCACTTCAGGTGAGAGAAAGGGTTGAATCACAAAGATCATCACTTGTAAAGTAACAAAGGGCATAAAGATTTAACAGACAGTGCTGTTCAAATACAAGAGAAACTGAAGAGTAAATAGGTGAAAAAACAAGTATGCCATGAAGTGTCCAACAGGCAAAACAAAGAATGAGTTAAGATACTAATTATTGGTAACAAATACGTTCAAAATTTCATGTTATGTTAGGTCTGAAAGGATTAATTTTCTCAATTTCTTGATTGTAAAAAAGGATTTAAGAAAAAAAATACAAGACTTAGCCAGGAAGTTCCTCCATTTAACAAAGGATGTGACCATCTAGAGGAGGGGAGAAAATAAATAAATACAGTAAACTATTTGCAAGTCCTGGGCTTTCTCTTATTGTGGAAGAATGCCTGATTTCAAACAAGCCCCCATTGTTGTACATTATTTCTTATCTCATTCACCTGCTGCAGTTTCCAGAAAAAAACCCACCACCTCAAGCCAAAACAAAAACCCACAAAATACCCACAGGTTCTGCTCATCAGAACAAATTATTGCCATTTTTTCTACTATATTAATATCACAGGGTATCAGGGGTTGGAAGGGACCTTGGAGATCTTCAAGTCCACCCCCTCCTGCCAGAGCAGGATCATACAATCTAGCACAGGTCACAAAGGAACACATCCAAGTGGGTTTTGAAAATCTCCAGAGAAGGAGACTCCACAACCTCTCTGGGGAGTCCATTCCAATGCTCTGTGACCCTTACAGTAAAGAAGTTCCTCCTCATGTTAAGGTGGAACCTCTTGTGCCCCAGCTTACATCCATT
>JAAGNO010001364.1:22071-50041 GCA_033439905.1 Ceryle rudis | reverse complement strand
GGACTCTCTTGAGCAGATCCCTGTCTCTCTTGAACTGGGGAGCCCAGAACTGGATGCAATACTCCAGGTGAGGTCTCGCCAGTGCAGAGTAGAGGGGGAGCAGAACCTCCCTCGATCTGCTGGACATGCTTTTCTTAATGCACCCCATATCCACTCCAAAACCAAGCAGACACTGTTTTGATGATTGTTATGGGAATGGTGCTACTACAAGGGTTTCCATACATTTCCCTTCTGGCTCCAAAACATTCTCTGGAATCAGCATGATACAGACACAACTGATACTCTTATTTCACAGGAATCAACTGCTACATCCAATACAAGAGGATTATATACTTGGACAGAGATGAAGAAAAATCCAAGAAAAGTCTTTCCATTCTTGTAACTAAAACATATTTAAAAAGAAAAAAAAAAAAAAAAAAAGGAAAGAATAACAATTGAGTGCAGATATTCACCTCAAAGTGGATGGGGTATTATTGCAAATTTAGAAAAGAATATTGATACAGATAATGTTTCCCAGTTGCAGAAGCAAATGCAAAAGACATTATCTTCTAAAGAATTCATAGTGCTATGGAAAGGCTAAGTAACTTCTGCCCATTTTTGAAAACAAGGTTTAACATGTCTGAGATTAAAATACATGCAGGGAAGCATTTTCTGAAATGAATCTCCATTCTACCAGAGCAAAGTAATGGATATGTATTTTCAACAGTTACAAGTTTAGAAATTGCCAACTCATACATGGTATCAAGATGCAAATTAGTCTGTGATCATCAGAACAGTGGGGGGGTGTGGTGTGTGGAAATAATCAAACTCCATAAAGCAAGAAGTACACAAAACACAGAATTTGAAAAACTGAGCAGCAGCCATTAATTAAATTGAGTAGACAAGTGACAGATTGAGCTTCCTGCACTTAAAACTTTCACAAATATCCAGAATCCACTGAGTTCACATAAGAAGCTTGATAATGAAAACAAATCAGCTTTTTTACGACTATCTTTGAGAGATGACTTCTTTGCTGGAAGCAGCTAAGTGATTCACAGAAACAATGCTGCCATGGGCAGGCACTGTCAGAAATCTGATTATTCTGATAAAGTCCAGGTGAGCCACAAACAATATTATTCACCCCCTTGCAAACACTTAGTTCTTATACCCCTTAGCTTTTATACCCATTCTTTTTAAAGTAAAATTCATGTTGCTTGCTAAAATATTAATTTTTCAAAAGATAATTGGCAATATACAGTGTAGATAAAGAAAATTTAAGATTAATATATTTTAATATATTTTCAGAATCAATACAATTAAAAACCTTCCTGACCATTTGCTTCCAGATTATGGCAAAACAGAACAGGGAACAGCTTATTCTGTACTAATGTTAAGAAGTGGTACTATCTACCCTTCTATAGTAACCAACTACTTGTGAATCAAATTCATAGTACTCTGGATAAGAGGAAAGCTTTGATTTGTTGTTCCCAGTACTCCAAATCACCATCACCATTCAAAAGGAGCATTTTCTACTATATTATTATACCAGAAATAATTATAATAATTTGTATTCCTGTAATATCTTTCTTGCTGAAGGTTCCATAAATGCCTGTAATTTACATGCAGCCTGCAGATTTCTTTTTTGCGCTCCCAGACATGACAAAAAGGAGACATATCAACACCGATAAGAGTATAATCACATAAAAACAAGTAATTTCCAGCTCAGGACTATAGTCTGGCACTGGATTCCATAGATGTTAGCAATGCATTTCTATGTTCGGTTAGCAACAACCCAGTGTTTAAGTTAGGCTTGGTTATTCTGAGAACAGAAAAACCTCTAAAAATGAAAATTAGGGAGTCCTCACACTTTATCCAGACAAAGAGAACAATGAGAAGATGGAGGTAAAATAGTAACTACTTGGTTCCACTGCTGCTTTGAAAATGGGTGAACGTTTAATTTCTACTGCCCTGGAACTGAATATTATCAGTTAAGTCTGGAAATCAGGTAAAAAAAAAAAAAGTAATTGGCTAGGCACCATATCTTCCAATAAAAAAATATTTTAAAGAGAAGCAACCAGTATGGAAAATCAGATTGTTTATCAAAATTCACCAACATAACTTAAGATGTGAATGTAACTAAAAATGCACATTGTTCTGAAGGTCCCTCTATGTGGATCCAACTGTTTAGCATTTTAAGAAGTTGCAGTTCAATCCTGAAAAAGGAGAACATTTCTAAAACGAATTAATGAAGAGCTAGCAGTTTTTCAGTTTGATCATGAACACAGTGCCTTGAAGAAAAGCTTCAATAGGGAATTAAATGAAGCAAAAAAAACCCTGCCTCCAAATTATGGGATATTTAATCGGAAGACTGCCTGAAGAGGGACCCTCTCTCACTCACTTGCCCACTCAAAAAACCAAACACATCTGATATTTGGTATTAAAAGTATATTCATAATATATTAAACCAGTCTTTGCTGAAAAAAAGTTACAAGAACTTTTGAAGACAGAGGAAAAATTACTGAAGTGATTATATAAATCACAATGTCAGTGCTACTGTTATTCCACTACATTTAACTTAGACTGAATAAATGCCACTGTCCTCCAACACCCCAATAATTTGCAAAGCTTGAAAACTTCTGTTTCACTACCATAACGTGAACTCTTAAACTAGATACCTTCAATAATATGCAAACAGGTAAGGTAGTGAAGGGAAAAACTGACAATCTATAAGAAATATACTATTTTTTTTGTTAATCCTAATTGAGTTAATAGAAGACATAGTAAAACTATTCTCAGAAAGAGCCCCTTGAGCTAGTATTAATCCTGGAGCACACAACAACATATATTTCCTAAGGAAACAAATAAGTGATGGGTTTTGTTTTTTTTCCCCCAGCTCTACTTTCTACTTACATTGCAGTAGACCGGAAGCAATGCTCACTCTGAAATACAAAATTTTAGGAATACCTGGATTTGTCTTTCCATCCTTTTTCCATAATATGCCAAATTTAAAGCTTGCAGCCACTACCTACTGCACTGTGGACCCTACCGAATTCTGATCTGAACTCATGTGTAACTCTCCATTATGAAGACCAAACCTTCCACAAGCTTGCAATTATCCAGATATTCAGAAAGGAAGTAAAAACCTCTCTGTTTTTAAGAAACATAATATGAAATTGCCAGGGGCTTGTTCACCATCATTTGATTTCCCTAGTGTATGGGCTATATTTAAACACACCTTTTCACACAAGCACATTTGCAGGCTAATAATGTTAGAAAGTACTTCACTTGTGACATTGATAGTATCTGGTCAGCAATACATGATGAGCTTCCAAGAAGAAAAGGGTATGGCACCTTATCTAACCATCAGTAGCCCAAAGTTACTTAATTACATTTCTGGAAAGTAATTGCACAAACCACAATTTAAAAGCTCGATTCAAGTTCTTATTCTATTCAAACAATTTCACTCTTCCTTAGCTAAAAATAAAAAAATCCTGCTCATTCCAGTGGCTCAGTGCTCTCGCCTGCAGTGAAGAAGTGGGAGCAGCAAGCATCAGATACAGCCACTGCTCTGTAGATTCCAGACCAGGCACTCAAATGACAATATCAGCATGAGATTGGAAGTGCGGTACTCTGAAAGCAAGAGGTCTCATTACTGCACACTGATGATTAAAGCTGCTTCAAAGCTACGGTAGGGCTTGATGTCACCTACCACTGTTAGTAAATTGCTGCATCATTGCCACACTCCAGCAATCTCTGTCCCTGTGGGCCAGACAGCTTCACACAGCCCTACAGTAAACAGAGCTGGCATTAATGCATAGGTACCAGAACAGCTCTACACCAGAATGGCAACAGCTGACTATAGAAATAATAGTGAAATCCTGTTTTGGGAGGCAGATGGAAGGACCACTTAAGTTTGAAATGCTCAAAACAGGCACATTTCACAGAGATTTTAGTGGTTTCACTTTTTCCTTTGTGTAAAGGTAGCTGAAAAAGCCTCGATTAATATTTTTCCTTTAATTATCCTAAAAGTAGTTTTCAAAGAAAGGCATAGCAATCATTCTTAATATTTACAACATTCACGCACATATAAAAAAAATATGAATCCCAGAACAGAAGTTCCTAAAACATGCTGATAATGCCAGTGTACTTTCACAGGAAGTTCTGCATAAAAATGGATATTTCTGTACAATTATATTAAAACCAACATGGTGTTCTACACTCTGAGCAAGTAATTCGACTCATTTTCTGTTGCCTATTGGTAGTGTATTGTTATTTATTCAAACCAGATAACTTCGAATTTATTTTCAATTCAGCACAAATTAAAACTACTTATTAATTTCATTAATAACAAGGAGAAAATGACATGAGAAAGACAACTAGGCTAACAGCCCCATAAGTTGGATCCAATCTACAAACACAACAGCAATCTTCAAGTAAGTAATTTCAAGGAGTTCAGAAAACTTGAAAGCCTAGTTTTCTTCTAATAAGAATGAAGCATGAAACCATGGTTTTCAAACAACTTCTTTTGGAGTCCACCAATTTTCACACCTGTTATTAATGGCTGTGCTACAGCTTAAGGAACACACAACAAAATTTGCTTGGTCTCTCATTCATGTACTGTAACTTTTTTTTTTCGCATGTATAAGTATATAAACATATCTATTTCAGCAGAATTCTTTTGTCACTGACATCTACATTTTTAAGTCTATTTTAAACCACTGATTTTAACTTTGGATAATCTTGTTATGAACCTTTAAATTTTTTTTTTTTTGCTAAAGTTAAAGTAATTTTGAAGAAAAACCAAAAGTTGAATTAGCTGCAAGATCAGAGTCTTGAATTTTAACATGCTTCATGGCATCCATTTCTTATCAATCATTAAGAACTATGTAAAGTTGTTAACTCCTATCTTCGCCTCACTTGTAGGTATACCATGACTGCTCACTCCTCAAACTTGCCCATTTACATTACCAAACAATCTCCTGTGGCATCTGTATGTCACAGAAACTATCCTCATTCATCCACGTGACATAAATCATCAGGTTACCTACTGGGCACTTAACATGAACTGAAGCAGGTGTCATATGGTAAGGTATTCTCACTTTGCCCTATACTGGTCACATCCACCTTTTATCTTTGGTCCTACATTTAAGCTTCTAGGCTGGAACCACTTTTTTTTTTTTTTTTTTTTTTTTTTTTTGCCTGCACAAGAATTTACCTAACAGGGCTTCAGCTCCTAGATTTGGCTTTAGTTCATGTCATATTACAAGTGACTTTTGATGAAACTAATACAACTGTAGCAAACTCATAAAGCAAGATCATCTCAGAGCATGGAACAGACAACCAAGAAAACAGGTAACAGAAAAGTAACTTTGCTGGCAACCACTTTATCTACAGAATGTCTGCCTCAAAATGAAAAGGTATTTCCACAGGTTAGCAATTAGAGGAAAAACATATGGAAACTTTTATCTACCTGTATCAAAACAACATACCTAAGCACACGTCCTCATGGCTTCCCTGAAGAAATATCTAACGAAAATACATGAATTAAAGCATGAGAAGAAAAGAGGACCAAAATAACTGTTCTTTTTTGAGATTGCTTTGTACAGAAAACACCTTTGTTACATTTGCACAACCAATACACATCAATGCTTATGTGTCCAAAGGAGACCTTCTAAAGGATTAGATTTAGCTTGTCACTTGATTCAATTTCAAATTTTAAAAAATTTTTAATTCACCTCCCTGAGAGTCTGTTTCAGCTCATGTTATTCCCTGAACCTGATGGGATTCTATATATTTATGCAGGCTTCCCTTAACACACAAATGTCTCTCATCCACATCTTTTCAAGGAATTCCACAGGTTCCTTCTTGAATTCCTGAGGAACCACCCCATTTTTTATTTTTTTTTTTTTTGAACTGATGCCCTATTAGGTCCACTTAGTTAGAAGGGATGGTAAACAACCTTTATCTATAAACTATCTTGTCAGCCTCAAGGCTGTACCTTAGAAATTCTGTCTTTTTCAGAGTGGAAAAAGTCAAAATACTTGGTCATTCTTTGCATAGCTGCTCTGTAATGAATGTTCCCTGCTGCCTTTGTTGAACCCACTCTAGTTCTATGATACCTCTTTTGATATGA
This sequence comes from Ceryle rudis, assembly GCA_033439905.1. Classification (NCBI taxonomy): domain Eukaryota; kingdom Metazoa; phylum Chordata; class Aves; order Coraciiformes; family Cerylidae; genus Ceryle; species Ceryle rudis. Next base: position 43,929 of record JAAGNO010001364.1, on the reverse strand, counting down.
GGGGAAAGCAATGTATTCATTATTCAAAAGCATGGATAAGCTATGCATTTGTATGCATATCAATCTATATGACAACAGTTTCATTTTGGTCAATAAGAAGTGAGAGGAAAAGCAAAGCCTCGAAGAATTAAAAGAGTATATAAAACAGGACAGGGGTAGAAGTAGAGACACAGATCTCAGCTTCCAGACTAGTACTATAAGCAGTACAGTAAACTGAGCAAGCCCCCTTCAATTTCTAGTGTTATCATAACTCTTGAAAACACTCATGTAATAGTTTCCATATATTGGAAAGAGAACGAAAGAGCTTTCCTCCTTCTCAAGAAAACCTTAAATGCTTGGATTACCCCAGATGAAACATTAGGATAAACATGATACCTTTTCGCTTTTACTGAAGCATATGGTTTTGGAGCAAGGTGCTTTTGCTAAACAGGACTCTAAGCCCAGGCAAAATTCACCTGTCTACTAAAAAGAAAAAAAAAAAACCACCCCCCACCCCCCAAAAAAACCCCACAACCAACCAAACAGCAACAAAAAACCCAATCAAAAAAAAAACAAAAAAACCCACAAACCATGTTATGGCAGCTCAGTCACCATGACTCTTTTTCATCAAGACATGATTTTTTTCTTTCCTGATAGGAGTCTTTGCTGCCTAAAGGAAGTCTCATCAGTAAGAAAAGTGCACACACAGACAACATAAGGTCCAAGTAGTCAGGTTTATTAAGTCAAAACAGGGAGAAAAAAAAATAAAAAGCTATACACCATCTTCCCTCTTATTGCTTTTTTTTTTTTTTAATATCTACTCCAGACTACTAGAGATAATTTAATCCACTTTACTATAAAAGAACAGATTATCAAAGACAATTGGATGCACATGGACTAGTGACTTTCTGGTTGAGTTAAATCAACATACAGATCCTTACAGAAGGACCATGGAAGGGAATTCTTATCTTAAATTTGTGCACCATCTGTTTGAACCTGCTAGGCTAAATGATTTGGATATAAGCAAACTGCACAACTTGTATTTAAAGACTGGTAAAACAGCTGGACAAAGACCTTTCATCCAGCCCATTAGCTCCTTGGCACACACTGAACATGAGTGTGCACCTCACAGTGAGCAATACATGTATTTATGGGACCAGCAATCAGCTAAGTATTACAGAAACTTATGCCACAAAATCTTGTTAATAAACATTCTGACAATTCAAAGTTTCACAGAGGCCACAGAAAACTAACAAAATGTCTATTGTTTGAAAGCAAGGATCAAACTAATACCAATCACTAACACTGTGCAAGTACAAAACATATGCTACCCCAGTCAGGCTAATTAAAGAGCCCAGAAACAATATAGTATCACTTCTGTGATTCCCAAACAATAGATTACATTTATTTACAAAAGACAGCTTTAAATGAAAATTCAAGCCAAGCACACTTTCATATGGAACTGGAGTAGGTTTAGGAAAAACTAGCTGTCAGCAGTGTTTAAAAATCTGCCAGTAGTCAAAAGGAAAAGTAGGACCAGCAGCATGCAAGTTACTACAGACCCATTTAAACAACCATCCTGGCTCTAAAAGCATTTTTAAGAAACACAGCGGGAAAAAGGACACGTACAAGTGAAGTATTTAAAGATAAGGCAAATGTAAACAGAAGGCTAAAGTTTTGTCCTTATTCACAGAAAATCCATGGGAGCCCTGAGAATGAAAGCTAAAATTCTTTATGATCCAGGTTTTTTCTCCAGTGAAATATTTTTTAAAATATACATTGTTCTATGACTTGCACCAAATTTTAGTTTCCAGTGTGTTCTATAGAAGGGGTTTATTAAAGTGAAACACCTTGAGTTAACATACCATTATGATTTCCAGTAAGTTGCAGTGAATTTATTACATTTAAATATAGAATAATCATGACAGACTAAAATAGGAGAGATTTCAGCTTACCATATTTAATGAAATGCACGCATATTGCACACTAAAATTCTTGTTATATGTAAAATAGGAAATACCTCTATTATTAAGTTCACTGAACACGGTTTCCCATTGCTTACATTACTAAGCTAACGGTTCTTGTTGAAAGTTTCCAGACTCATTTTCTGCTTCATACTGATTTTTGCTTTTATGAAATGTAAGGGAAGATGTAAAATTTCAGCCAAAAGAGTTCAATCACTACTAAACACTAGATGAGAAAAAAATGAGACTTTTCTTAAGAACAGTTTACTTACCTTTTTCCAGGAAAACCAGGATGTTCTTATGCTTGAGGGCAGCAACTCTAACACAGAAAGAAAAGAGCCCTTTACATTGCTCTTTTATTTATTCTCTAAAATTTCTCTGAATTGGACCCAGGTTATAGCCATGTGAAAATCCTCAGTTAACACAAGGTCAAAAGATACCTTCTTCCTTTTACCAACCCAGCTTCTTAAAGCCTCACTCTCCACTAAATATTTTCCAGGTGATGGCACACAAATGCGCTGCTGCTGATGGTCTATGATTTATTTACCTCACCTGAAAGCTCTGGAGCTTTGCAAGAACTCTGCTGCACCTCAGAGCCTGATTTGATTGCTGAGTTACACCTGATGTAAGTAAAGAGGTATGAAAATTGAGACAAAGGGATGAAGGCAGGAATTGTGACTAAAGAAGAAAACAACACCTGGATATTAGGATGTAAATTTAGAAACTAATCAGATCAGGAATGGCTCAGTAAAGAGACTCTGATTGAGACAGAGGAGACTGGGAATAGTGGCTCTGAAAGAAAATTAATTATGTTGAAGATGGATGAAGGGAAGTTGGAATTTATTAGATAAATAAACTGAGGCATAGTTGTAATTCCCATATATAGTCAATTATGTTCAGTAAATATTAATTCAAACTGTAACAGGTACAGATAAAGTCCTTCAGAATGAGCAAGGAAGTAGAAAGTGTATTTTAGAAGAAAACAGCAAAATCTTGAATTGTTTAGACTAGCAAAAAGTTATTTCAAGGGATATGTCTGTAAACGCTTTGCTATTAAGAGCTATTTAAGCCATAGGATAAATTGAAATATAAATGTATATACCAGCTACAAATAAATGTAGGCTATAAATTATTCAGTACTAACTCCTGGAAAGAAGAAATCCTGGAACAGCCTTTCAAATGGATTAGGTATGATAAAAAGCAATGTATATTTAACATGAGGTTTTGATAACTGGAGATTGGCGTGACTCTGAAAGGTATACTGTTTTCTAGGAGAGAAAAAAAAAAAGATGCGAGGTATAACAGACTGCACAGGAATAATAGTAAAAAGCAGCAGAAAAGGGGATAGGTAGAAGTGGAGTGGTTAGTGACTTTGTTTAACTGGTGTGGCAGAGCTGTAGTTATATGCTACAAATAGCAGTTTGAAAAAAATGTACTTTATGAAGCCACAGAACAGTGACAGGAATGAGTGAAGAGCAAGGTGGATGCTCATAACCTCTAGAAAAAGGACTGTGGCATGAAGTGATGGAAGGTATTTTAAGCAGGTACTCTGAAAAAAGGAAGTCTAGATTTCTGTGCTGGTTTATGTTGGCTGTAGAGCTAGGCATCCTCTTCCAGAATTTAAGCAAAGTAGAAGGAAAAATAAGCCAGTAATTGCATGTGATGCTAGAGAGGCATGCAGAACCTTCAGATTTTTTTCTGGGGAATTCTTATGGAAAGGCAAGAAAGTCACATCTAACTCAGGCATAGGACAACTCTGCTGAAGAGTAAAATAACAACAGTCATTGCTGAAACACTCAATTGAAACTGTATTTGATTGACGCTCTTAAAATCCAGTCTAACACTGAATTAAAATATGGTGAAAATAAAAACGTGTAGTACAAGTATAATTTTTTTTCAAATGTCTCAGAAATCAAGCATCCCTTTGTTAAGACAGTTAAAGGTTCATTTTTTTTCAATTGCCCAGTGAACAAACAGCATTCTCTAGAGAGATTAATACTTTTTATGTTAAAATTCATTAATAAAAATAATTTAATCATTTCAGTTCCACTGTTCACTTTATACATCTAGTCTTACTCCACTGCATGAATGACTCTTAGTGTGTATCTTTGTGTGTGTGTATGTGTATGTATTTGTTTTACCACTAAGAACTGGGAGTGACTCCAACTTGAAACAAATGAAATTAGTTTGTTTTTTTTTGTTCCAGAACTATGATGGGAAATATCTTAAGCCTACCAGCTTTAACTGTTGAAAGGATGAAGGAAACAGCAGTGGTCATTGAGTAAAGGTGAACTCTGTCCTGAAATCCATAAATTAAATACCCTTCCAGCTTTCCAGTATCACAAAGTTCTAGAGCATATCTCAACTTACCTTTTGGTGTCTTTTGGAGTATTTACATTCAAACTAGTTCAGTGAAGCCAAGAGCATGTGGCCCCATACCACGTTTTACACCAGTCCTTTGTGCTGTGTGCTTTATCAACACCAAATAGCTGAAAATGCAGTTGCTATTTTACAATACATAAACCCACACTGTTATCTCCTCTATCAAGCACTTAAAATCTGTTCTGGGCAGAACAGAAGGATGCCAGCAATCAAGATATCAACAATGCAGAGCAGGATAGATTTTTGATGCAAACTTTAAAGAGGGAGCCAGGATTTGTTGCACAGGAATCAGGAGAAAACATGAAACTGCAAAATGGTGCCTAAGGAATGGAGGACAGGAGGTAAGGAGAAAGGACAGCAGAGAGGCAGGGAAAGAAATAACTGTGAAGAGCCTTTGGAGTTGGGACAAGGAACTTGTGTTTAGTGAAAGAACATAGATGCAACCAGCAAAGGGCTGCAAGTGAGATGTGAAATGTGTTGATAGGAATAGACTGTTGAAATGTAGACCTGCTGCCAAGGGTACAAAGCAATAAAAATATTCAGAATTACCTATGTTTCCTTTTTGAATTACCAGCACTGCTGATTGCAAAACCCCACCCAGCCTCCAGGAAATACTAAATACCTTTCCTTGGGTGTACAAACAGAGATCAGAAGCTCTGCATATACACCCACAATTTTATTAAGGGGAAAGGATCACAGCATTGATTTAGGAAAATACGTCTATGGATCAGCTATATGTTTGTACAAACATTAAGATAAACTTTCCCTCTTTTTAGCTGTCCCCTGTTGCCCCAAAACTCTTACTAGCTATCCTGGTGGGCTTGTCCAAAGTCAATCATTCTTTCCACAGACCTGAATACTGCCTTCCTGCTCTGCTACACTTCCCTCGTGGTTTGATGACAGGTGCTAGTGGATTCCCTCATCTGGGCATGAATGGCCACCTTCAACTTCTAACAACATTGCTCTCTGTCCAAATTTGAGCTGCTATGTGGCACTCACTCTTGATGTCATCTCTCAAACACTGCGTCACCAGCCTGCTACCCCCGTGTTCCCTTGGTTCAGTCATAAGTGCAAAGCCACTTACCCTAGCTATTGTCTCAGGTGGATGATGAATATTGTCAGTGCAGAGGTGTGTTGCACAGAGTTGATTTTTCCAGCACACTGAGAGGCAACAGGCAGGTGTACTGCATGACTAAAGTGCATTCAGCACAAGAAGTCTTGCTTGTGGTGGGTGGCAGTGGCTGCTTTTTGCAACCAGGTGACCATCAGGAGTCAATGACCTAGAATACCTCAAAGTGTCGTTCTTCTGTTGTACTTGGTATTTACTATACAGGAACACCCTAGCTGGCTTCCATGGTCCTAAAAAGAGAGAATTAGCTTTTCAAGTACTGTCTCTGAAGGAACTTGCCAAGTCTTTCTCAGCACAAATACTGGAAAGAATATTTTTTTCTTCCCTTGTTTCATTTTTGGTAGCCTTTCTCTGGAGCAATTCCTGTACCAAAAGTTGTTTTTCTCCTGGTAGAGGCAGGCTGTCTTTTATTATAAATTAAAGCCTATGCTGTAGAATACTTTTAAAAAACAATATAAATTAAAAAGAAACAAACAAACAGTCACTGTCAGCACATGTAAAAGTTCTGCAGTCTCATATTTATGATTTGGCCATTGGATTCATGTGAAGTGTGATATCCAGAAGGAGAAAACAAAACCAAACCATGGCACCTTTTTTAATCCCCACATATCTTAAAAAGACCATAACAATAGCTAGACTCCCAAATGACTGGAGAGTTAGAAATGAGGAGAAAGGCTCTCATGATGACAAGTGATAGAACAAGAGGAAATGGCCTGAAGTTGAACCAGGGGAGGTTCAGGCTGAATATTAGGAAGAATTTCTTTACTGAAAGGGTTTTCAGGAATTGGAATAGCCTGCCTAGGGAGGTGATGGAGTCACCATCTTTGGAGGTGTTTAAGAGTTGGGCAGATGTTGTGCTTAGGGACATGGTTTAGTCGTTTTGATAGGGCTAGGAATAAGGTTGGACTTGATGATCTTGAAGGTCTCTTCCAGCCAAAAGGATTCTATGATGGTTCATAGATGCCTGTACACTGAGAAGAGCTATATTCTGTCTTTGACATATTTTTTTAGCTTTACTTTTAGGCAGCAGGGGGAACTGTGATAGTTTACATCCTCTCTAATCAGGAACCTCTTTCTGCAGGTACAGCAAGTACTTTGTGTGGGGCTTGAAAACCTCTTTTCTTTATTATCCATACATTTTAAATCATTGGCAATCAGCATCAGTAAGTCAGTAGCCATCCAGTCAATATTCATATTCTTTTTTGTCAAGTGTTTGGGAGTAGATGGCACTTCGAACTTTTTTGTCAGCACATCTTTTTGATTCAGATGATTGTGCCCCATGACCCAGCCTAGTTCTTCAACAGTATTACTGATGCACAGAGGGCTGCTCTAAATTTAATGTATCTTCATGGATCCTGCATGAAAATTGGCTGGAGAGCCATAGAGCAGGCAGAAGTTTGGATCTGATTACAACTCATGTGGGTGGCCAATTCTCTACAGAAAGCCAAGTCTAAATCCCAGAAATGAACAAGATTGGGCTTTAGGGAATTTAAGATTTGGCCATTGCACAGTCTCCCAGAATTAGTAGGGAAGGATGCTGAGCTTTGTTTGAGTTCTTCCTTTCACTCCAGAAAGATTTCTCAGCATTTAAATACTAGATAAAAATTTAACTAAAAGAAGCACAGACAAAGAAAACCTGCCAGTGTAGCTACAGAGAACTCCAGTGTGAAAGTTGAATTTACAATCTGTAATAATGAATGGTTGCTTAATAAGCAGCTTATGGAAGGAATCAGACAGAAGCAGCTCGGAACTACTCTGACTGTTGGCAAATTCACAGCACACTGAATGTTAAGTCAAAGGAAACACAACAATGTTATCTAAAACACACAAAGAGCATGAGCTGATATGGGTAATGGTAAATAGACTATATAAATAATCTTGAGAAGATGTTACTAAAAGCCAACACTTCTACATAGCCAATGAAAAGGCAGATATACTGGTATTTGTCATTCTCTTTCAATTGGACTGTAATGGAAACTACTATTTCCCTACTCTTTTCCTCAGTATCAGTAACAAAGGTTTCACCAGGGCAAAACAGCTTACAAATGATGCTGGTAGTCACAGTGTAGTGCTCATTGCTTAGCTGAACCCACTCAGATGAGGAATATTAAGCAAGAGAAAATGAGCAGCAAGTTGGCCAACACTTCCACTTCAGGCTGCTGGAAGGAGCAGCGGCTCCCATTTTGTGATGAGGTTTTCATGGGTGCTCTACCTTCCCTAAATGCTTTGAAAAACAGTATTCTAATACTAGTATCTTATTTCTCCTCAGTCTTGTCTTCTTGCCATTAGAAGAATTTTTTAGCATCTCCCTCCTCATCATATGTCCCCAGGGGAGAAATGTATGTGTTGTAGGAGCCAGGTAGAGTTTGGACCCAACTATGTTAGACACACTAAAAGAAGGAGAGATATTTTTCTTCCAAAGACTGCAGAATTTTATAGCATTTCTCCAACAATCATAGCAGGAGAAGAGATTCAATCCTTTCCTGCTGCTTCTGGAAAACAGCAATGAAGTAAGAGAAACTGTTTCCCAGTTTACCCTGTCTTTTATAACCTTTCTGTGAAACTAGTCTCTCCAGGGTTCAGGTCACATTTACATAAGTTATAAAACCCCAGCATTAATTACCATTTCATAAGTAACTCTCAGTACCATTGACTGGACTAAAATGGATGTGCAAGTCCCAGAAGAAAAGAGAACATTTCCAGGAACTGGAAACAATTCTTGTTCACAATCTAATATAGAAACCTAATTCTGTTCATTGTCATTCATCTTCTAGAGCAAATATAATGACCATTACTCTTACAGTGACACATGAATTGACTGACTATAGAGCTACTTCTGGTATAAGACAGAAATCAAATCCAGCCTATACTCTTTAAGTATAATGAAGTTCTCCTTATTTTAGACTAGGACATGGCTACAGCATATCAATTAACATCTGAAACGTGAATTTTAACAATGAGTATTTTATAACGGACACACAATAGTACAGCTAACAGCAAGAGATTAATTTCCTCTTTTCTCACCCAGATGTCAATTGCTATAGGAAAAAGAAATGCTACATCTTTTAGATGTAGCATTTTAGGGCTGTGAAGAAAAAAATGTGGGTTTTGCTCTTGGGTTGTTGGGGTTATTTTTTAAACAAGTTAAAAAATAAAATGTAATTGCTGTTCTGGTCATGGATTTTTATTAATAAAGTGCTGGCTGGTGCTGCTGGCACCTTGCTTCTGTTATCGACATGAGCCCTCCCAGCTTCTAACTGTGCTGGTGTTTTCTCTTGGGAAGGGATATGGTCTGCAAGAGTTCTATTAGCCTAAAAGAGAAACATCTGCTTGGACTATGGAGCAATCTATTGGCTGAGCTTAGCAGTAGGTTAGCTGCAGCTGGTCAACTCTGCCCTATCTTGCATGCTTCATGGAGACCAAAATGAATTAACATTTACTGTTTTTTAATGAATTCTTTAAAGGAGATATGATTCAGGTTAAAAAGATGATTATTTTGGCCATTTTCCTTTAATATAACATTGAGTTACAAGAATATGTTTTCCAGAAAGACAATACTATTGAACTGTGAAGAAGGAAACATCCAGTTGTTACTGTGTTTTTCACTAGATGTGGAATTCTACGTGACTGCATCCAAAACCAGGCTAGAAAATTACCAGGGTGGGACTACTTGAATGTTGTTTTGGCTCTAAAGCATTCCAGTGGCCACTAGCTGTAGCACTGAAAAATAACATTGACAGTAAATCAAGAAAATTCTGTTCATGTAATTTGGATTTGCCTCCACATCATGAGGTGCTTAATAGCTTCTGTTCCATATAAAAAAAACCCTATGGCACAATCTCTGCTTCCTATGAAACATTAGTCAATCTCAAATAAATTTTTTCAAGGAGATTTTTTCTAATTTACTGGTAGAGGTAGTCCTTAAACTACTAGCTACATAGATAAACAATTTTTTAATTCTAGAATTCATAATTCACAAATATGTTACTCAATTTTGTAACAGTGAAACTCTCAAAAAAAACACCCCCAAACCAAAACCAACAACCCCCAAAACCAGCTCTGTAAAAAAGAACTCAATTATTTCTGTTACCCTGCTTTAACTCCACCAGTTAATCCAGTGTGTACAACCCAGACTGGTAAATCTGATGTTACTTGCTTTACTTAGGTTGTTTTAACATAATTTATTGGCAAACCTTAACAATTCCGGTTACGTCCACAGTATGTTGGTAATGTAGGTTGTTTTAAAAAGGATAAAAAAGGGTAGACAGATAAAAAATTCTTGTATCTGCAGATTTGTGCTGCACTGGTTACCTGTGTGGCTTATGCTGCAACCCATACAGAGGCATATTTGTTTTGCTCTGTATATGTATGCTTTTATAAGGTGTTTTGAGATCCACTGGTATGGAAAAAAATATTACTACCTGCTTGGCTTTTTTCCAAAACTTACAGGAGAAAGAAGCTTCTTCTTGAGAGCAAACGTGAATTTCCTCATACTGCTATCAAAATCCCACTTTGTTTATATAGAGCTCCAAGGATTTTCTCACTGCTTCCTTTCCATGGATATAATAGCAGCATGTTATCTCAGGCCTGCCATGCACAACTTTCACACTAAATCAGTCTTCCCTAATTCTACATCAAATGACACAAAGAATACAGTACTAAATACAAGTTCCCACCTTTTGTCACCCTGTAAACATTACAGGCGCACTAAGAACAGCAACAGGAGTATAATAAAGTAGGAATGCAAATACACACACATTTTACAGAAAGAATTTTATATGTAGAAAATGCAATCAAAATAACCTGTTATAAAAAGAAACTTTGTAAGCCAAACCAGTAGAGGAAAGAAAAGCTCTCTAATTAGTGGTGGAAGGAAAGACCAGAGCCTTCATTCATATTTTTCTTGGCAGTACAGGTGTCAAGAAAAAGTATCAGTTTAACATTGTCTTTAAGTTTATTAATAGTTTATGGTCATTTTCTTCAATTTCTAGCAGACAGAGAGTTGTAAGACTCTCACCACCTGCTCTAAACTCAATACTTGGATGGCTTGACGCCAAACCATCAAACAGCTATCAGTTTGTATGTCACACTACAGGATATGCTTTATAGGCTCCAATTTCAGAACCTCAGTTAAAGCTGGTTTAGATTATATCTCAGGTTCCAGTGCATTTGCTCAGGCTTGTCACAGCATCACATTATATATGTTTTAGGCCTAATCTTCTAATTTGATTTTGTCTCTCCTTAAAACATTTTTTCTTTCTTTTTCAGAAACATACAGACGTTTCTGATTAGTATCTGCTTTAGTTTACTTAATAAAGCCAGTATACTCTTGTTGAGGAGTTTGCCAACAAACCTAGCCTATCACTGTGAGGCCATTGTCCATCTCTTACCACTCTTGAAGCCTCAAACTATGCCATAGCTATATATTGGATGATAACCATCCTTGCATTTTCCCTGAATTTGTGAATGACTCAAAGTACAAACTTCAGGAGACAGAATATAACTCTGTTATTTTACCTGTATAATTTTAATTCTAAAAAAAATGTAATTGTAAGCTAAGAGCTAAAAAAACCCAAACAACCAACCCCAAAAAACCTAGCCAAACATAACATAGCATGTTTCAGTAAAGAAATATGATTTTTGCTCATGTTATCTTGGTATAGGGAGACTTTTTGTACCATCCAGGTGGAAGAAGCAACAGCTGTTCTGTAACAAGGGTGAACCTGAAAACATCTGGAAGCAAATTTCCAACAAGTAATATGGTATTTGACTTTGGGTTTTGGTTGCCTTCTTTTCTTGTACAACTCAATCCATCCCATCCAATCTGGGGGATGTCAGTGAAGATACTCTCAGAGACTTCAATAAAAATGGTTTACCCCTTCAGGGACTCCAGCAATAATGACCTAATGGGTTTTGCTCAGAATGTATAAAAGCAAACCCTGGCTGATAATTATCATGTTGTCAAAGTGAAAAGAGGCTGAAGGATTCTGACAAATTCAGTTTGGCTTAATTATTTTAGTATTTCAAATTTTTTAAAGCTCTTAAGAATCATGAATGGGACTTGAAAAGCTATATTGTAAAAACCTCAACAAGGCTCAAGACTTGTCTCAGGTAGAACAGTTTCCAGTCCTATAATCAGGCTTTCTATTTGTACTTTAAACCATGTTTTTCTAGGCTGGATAAAGCATTATTATCCCTATTTTACGTGGAGGTGGAGTGCTGTGAAGAGATTTGCTCAAATCCTCATAGAAATCTATCTTCAGGACTGAGAACACAGGTGGTAAAACTCAACTTTTCTCCAAGAAATACTTATCTGCTGTTAATAAGATTTTGACAATTGGCATCATGCACCAGTCTTGATTTCATTTCCTGTTGGAAAAATACAAGCAAATCATGCTACTAACAAAAATTCTTGGAAAATTAATAAAACCATAAATCAAATAAACTCCTGAAAAACAAACGGACAACAGTCCTAGGAATATTAAAGCATGAGTTTGCAGGAAAAAAGGTTCCAAGAACAGCAGGTACTTTTCAGTTTTGCAGAAAATTGTTTATTACCAGAAATGGCTATCACAGAATATTATTATTGGATGCTGGACGCCGTGCTCACACTCATTGGATGGCATGCATTGGCAGCCAGGGCTACAGAGTGGCTGGAAAGTGTCATTGGAGTGTGCAAGCTAGAAAACATGAGTGTGAATGGAGCAGAGAGTTGTTGAAGTGCTCCCAGAGAGATGTGGGACCCACCCTGGAGTGCAAATAATACTTGTGTGAATCACCTAGTGCCACGGAGTTTGTGAATGCTGTTGTGTGCTGGAGGCACCTTAACTGCAGAGTAAGCACACAGGGTGAGAGAGCCACAGAAGTCAGCCTGATGACAATGACTTGGAACAGATGAAAAGCAGGATAAATGGTTCTGTTTAGGAGGCCATTCTGAAGTCTGTGAAAACATAAGGCACACTTTCCCTTGAGATAATGTTAGGAGTGTGGGTGGCATTCCCCACTGAATTTTTCATAGCAGGTGTTACATTAAACTGTTTGTTTATAAACATCACAACTAGGCAATAAAAATTCTGAAAAAGAGGTCTAGATGTAGATGAGTATTTGTATTGCTAGCACCAAAGAGAATCAACTTTCATTTCTGAAGGCGTAGGGTCTGGCACCTAGAAATCCTGCACATAAATGGAACATAAAATCCATGTCCTGTCAAGTCTAAATCTATTTCTTGCCAAGATAGTTAAGCTTCAGGAAAAAAGACCATTTTTAAAAGGTGCACTCGGATACAAAAATTTAAATTATTATCCTAATATCCAAAGGAATAAGTATTTTTGAAGCTCAGATCATTTACTTTGATGCTATGTTTGTAATTCTAGTTCTTTAAATTTTATACATCTTTGCAGTTATCAGGATTTCATTCTGCACTAAAACTGCTTAAAATTTAAAGAGATGTACCTTTTCATCTTTAACTCAGTGTCACAAATTTAATGGTAGTGACAATATTCGTCACAGGTTCCTCACTGTCATATTGATTACCATTTTGATCTCACAAGTAGTCTCATGAACCTGATTCATTTTAATTAATTGTGGGGCCAAATACACTCACATGACTCACAGTGGCAGTACTCTGCCCCAAGGATCTGAGGCAAAGTACACAGAAATCTGTGGAAAGATTGCAGTTGACTTTAATGGGCTTTGGACTAGGTCCATAGTATATGAGGCATATTCACCAACATTAACCAACTTCAGCCAACTTTGTAAAGACTTTTTGTATTTGGGCGAACGACTGTAGCTTTAGATCTAAAAGCCACTTCTGCTTAACACAAAAGATGAAGGAAGACCTTACTGAAATGCACACCAGGAAAAGAGGTACACACAAAAATACTTAGAAGTTTTAAGTCTACAGCTACCTGAGGTCTAGGGAGACTTGCAAGATTCCAAAGCATCAACTGCCATCAAGCAGCACAATAAAAATGTTTTACTTTGGCAATTTTGTGTGACACGTGAACCCTCTTTTAACAGGTGTCCCTTGAAGACCAAGTACTTCTTTTGATGTTTTATCTACAGCCAGCTTACAAATGAAAATATTGTTAGGATTAATATGTTTACTCTGCCATAAATCTCCAGATTATAGGTGGGAGAATGAAATGGCAAACAAATACTGAAAACCCAAACAGTAGAAACATATCTATCACCTCTGGATTTACATTATCAATATTTCAGAGTAACAGTAACTGTGCTGCTGCTGTTAATGTTTAGCACAAAACCAGGGAGTCAGTTTTTCTCTGGTAATAGATCTGTGAGAATTCACCCCCAGAACTGGCACTCCAGATATTTTTAGTTTTTTAGTTTTGTTACCATTTACTTTTTTAAAAGTGCAATGACTTGTCTGTAGCATGATTAGGTATTGCTCTGAAGTCCAGGTATGTTTTGTTTTGTTTTTTCTGGGGACAGGAACACCCGTAAAGTATTTAATTCATCAAATCAGATGCTAGCATACAACAAAAATACAGTAGGCATTCAGTCAAGAAAATGTGTGCAATAGATATCCTTGAAAGGAAAGTGACACTGAGATCAGTTCTAGTTCAATGAAAGTCTTTGTAAGTAGGCATTTAAAAGCTGGGTTTGGTTATTTTATGAGGAAAATCATGTGTTACTATATCCCACTATGAATTTTATTTGGGAGAGGGGTCACATCCCAGAAAGGTACTCTTGACAAAATTCTTCAGTTACCTTCCTATCTGCTTCTCAACAATTTTTGTTCAAATCCTCACGTAACTAACATTCATTCTACTGTGTGAAGAAAAGTAATAGAGCAAGGACAGTGAAGCTTCTATTTCTCATTCAGTTCTATCATGGCTCTGTTGTAGATAAACTTATATTTTGCAGTCACACTCTTAATAGTTAAAACATGTATTTTTGGTGTATTCCCACATATCAGGCCACAAAGCAAAAACCTGAGTTCAAAGGAAACAATAAGTTGCCTAGCCCTGGCCTTCAGCCACTTATCCAGGTGCTTTGTGTGCCATGTCTGAGCACCCCACAAAGATTAATGTAGTCTTTCCAACACCTCTGTTCAGGAGTAGGCTCATTTTCTAAGTGCAGATGCAATCCAAGGAAAAGCAAATTACTCACACTGAGTCAAGCAAGGTTGTCAGAGGTGAAAATTGAGTACAGGATTCTGAGCCCTGGATGTGGTGACTCAATGATCTTCTCTTGATGGCCATTTCTTTCCAACACACGCCTTTCCTCATCTCATCAGGAAGGATTCTGTAACATTCAACAAAAACACCACCACCACCAAAACCAAAAAGTGATGTAAAAATAAACAGCTACAGTCTCTAACCATTAAATTCCACATTAGGATTAATAATACCACATACTAATGCATGGTTCTAGTGTGGGGTTTTTTCTGCAGTGCTGAGTGCTACCACCATTGGTTATAAGGCTGGTAAATTATAATGTAAAATACCTTTTCTACTTAGGAAAGCCTTTCCGTTCCCCTATTCCCATTGCCTTCAAAAGTACAAAAAATCCAAAATGAAATATCTGTTTAAAGTACTATTTAAATAGGCATTAATTAAATTAAAACCAAGCAGTAACTGGGGAAGGTTAGAGGGTCCTAAGGAAACAAGATAATTAGTGATCCCATACCTTCACTTGTCCTTGATCATTCTCAGAACTGCCAGTTTAAACCTTGGATACCACAGAGTTAACAGGCAGAAGGAATTCAATGGTCAGACTCTGTTCTTATTAAAGCCAATATCCATCTTGATGCTGGGAATAGTAGAGAAACAGTCCTCTGAGAGAGCTGTAATTCTGTACAAGGTGATTATATTTCTTCTAATAGACACAGTAAGTTAGCTTGAGCAATCAAAACCTAAGATGAGCTTAGAAAAAGAATGGCTATGAATAGAAAACAACAATATTCAGAGCAGCTCAATCTCATCACACATTTTCCAAAGCCAGACTTTTCTGGTAACCATAAAGACCGAACTGTAAGAAAGTCTCTCTTTGATTTCTACTATCAGTAGCACAATTTAGGGAGGAGCATACCCCTCCCATGTCAAACCCTACAACTAATCTAGGATCCTTGTGTGACTAATAGAGAGATATGGAGAAATTAATCCCATTCCTAATATAAACCTCTAAAATAATATGGGCAAATCGCCCTCTGATAGTCTTTTTTTTTTTTTTTTTTTTTTTCTGGTATCTCGACAAAGTTTGAAGCAGAGACAACCAGCTTAGATTGAGGCCTAACTTTCAGATGGCCACAGTTGGGAATGGTGAAGCCAGTTCATAGTCTTGGTATTCTGGAATCGCTGAAGCAAAATTAGAAAACTTAGAAAAAATACTATCAAATTCAAACTTCCAAGGCTTAACAGCAACTGGGTTGGGGCTTCAGTGCAGGAATTAGGCTGACTGAGAGCACTGTGAAGGAGGGAACATGGTGTTCATGGCAACAAATATATTATGGACATAACTAACTGAAGACTTGGTAATATACTGTATTTTTCTTCTGTCAGCTAAAAAAACTACAGCTAGGACATATTACTGGAACTGCCTCCCATAAACCATGTAAGAAGGAATGGGCTCTTTTGTGTCCTGTCAGAATAGTATCACCACATGTTCAAAGGTGACAGGAAAATTATATCAGAGTTCATTAAAAGTTACGTTATTTTGTTAAAGACCTTGATACTCCTTATCCAATACCCACTTCTATAAATGTTTTTTGGTACATACAGATAACATTTGGCTAAAAGTGTATAGTTTTATAGAATGTAATTGACAAGCCACTTAGCAGATAAAATGTACCTGTAACTATTTTAGATTAATTAATAGTAAATCTTCATGTTTTCTGGGGTTAGCTTAAAAACAAGTACTTCATACAATACATCACTATCAGAATAGGCTATTTGGTTCTCACACTCCTCTTTTCTTAGGAGATTTTGGGTTTTTTTTGAGAATACAGGACAAAGCGCCTTCTATTTTCTATTACTCTCTTAAAATTCAAAAGAACTGATGTTAGAAGCCTGCAATTGATAGACCTGAAATTTAATTTGAGAGTCAGTTTTGGCCTGGTGGTGCTTCCATTCATTGGGACCCACTGTGCCATAAATTTTTCAGAGATGATTTTTATGTTTTTAACAATACCAAGTTGTTTTTATTAAGTTCTAAAATTGCATAATACATAAATTAAGTTCTTAATTCTATCATTTCAAAGGAACAGAACAAGTATATAATATGCTTTACTGCACTTAAAATTGTGTCTTCCAAGGTTTTCACAGACTTCGTGCTAAAAGTATGACACATTCATCATTAAAATTTTGCAATTTTTTTCAGACCAGAAATAAACAGACAGAAAGGAGAAGGTGAAGGATTTCTATGCAAATGACAAGCATTCTAAGCATTTTATGATTCTCATGCTGATAATTTCTGTCTCTCACATCAGTTCTTTGTCACATCCTCTCTGTACCTTCTCTGTACTTTCAGATATGCAAGTATAACTAGGAATGCAACTGCATGAAAACGCACAAAAGCTGAAAGTTATGACTTAGCTGCTATTTGGGCAACTATTTCAATGCTTGTATAAAGCCTGACTTTATAACTCTTTATACAATATACTTACAAAGAGAACAGTTTTATTGTTCTATCTCACCTTAAGATCAAAAAATTGTCCTTATATGGCAGCAAGATGAAGACAAGAATTTAGGAGGCTTATAAAAAATATGAGATTGGAATGAGCCTGATGGAACATCTCATTCCCTCTCTGCAATTATAGGCAAATGTACAGGTAATCCTGTTCACAAGCAGAGGTTTATGAAGTTACACAATAACTAAATTAGGCTTTGTGCTTTATTAGATTGGTATTTTGGCTTCTCCTATTGGAAAGCTGTTCCATTATATTAATTTTTCCATTAGTACACATTGTCTTTTAATTTCCAATTAAATTATAATTATGGGCCATGTACATTCATTTGGTTTTGTTTACATCAGTGAAAGCAAGAGAGACATGAACGCCTATAACAGCTTAGCTAACACACAAGTAGTTAGGACACACACTTATCAGGTCAGGAATCTGAGTACAAGTTACAATATTTTATGCAAACATTGTAAATTTTGGGCTAACAACTTTTCTAGGACGGACATCCCCAGCTACCAGCCCCAGTTCTAGTGCCACCAAATTCTGCCTTGGATTAAAAGTATCGGTGCTGTAGAAAGTTTTATTGAAGCTTTGGAAAACAAAGTTGTCGTTCTGATGAAGTGTCACTTTCCAATACACTTACAAACCATTCTATGAATAATTCCTGACCACTTTGATTACATAACAAAATTTTTAAAGATACCTCAGAGAGTCTAATTATGTTTTCTGAAAGATTTCTTAGCTTCCTGACTTTACTGAGGTTATATTCCCAAGTAGAATGTTGCATTCTATGGCCTATGATTTGCTGAGCAACTGAAAGCATTTTTGTTTGCACTGTTATTTTTAGCCAGAGAGCAAGTTCAAACATTGCTGCCATCTTTTGACTGAAGTAGAGTTAGCTCCCTAAGGGGTAGGGGAACATTGGGACCATAAAAGACAAACACATGCATTAGGCAAATGAAGATTATTTATGCAAAGAAGGGAGCATCTCTTTTAATAAGAAAGAGCCAGAAGATAGTAATGGCCCTGTTAACTTTACACACTATCTTCAACCAGATACTGGATTTCATCTAGTACTGAATTTCCTCACATCACTTTCAGCCATCAGGTTAAAAAACTCTAAGAGTATCATGGAGATAATCCTACCTGGGAGATGGGATTGGGTACCTGGAGATAAAAAAAATCTGCCCCTTTTCTGGAACTGTTCACCATTACTTTTCTCAAGAATAAGAGTGGTGTGTGGGAAGAACTGTGACCCTGTGAGGTTAGGACTAGATCCCAAAACCATAGTTCAACCCCAAAAGCCCTGGTGAGCCACTAGAGAAGTGATGATTAATTTCTATGTACGTTTCTACATCTTCAAGGGCTGAGGATTATTTCCTCTTTGCTAAAGGTCAGCTTTTACACAGCCTATTCACAATGAGCTGCACTTAGTGCTGTGAGCAAGCATAGCTGAAGTGCAATACAAGAGCAAACAGAAGTAGAGACTCAGTATAAGCATTTCACTGAGACAAAAAGCAACTTTCAACTGAACAGTTACAATAAGCTTTATGTAGTAACTGCTCTTTAAACAAGCCTACACCATGATCAAGGATCATCATATTTGGAAGGAAGTTTATTTTTGCAAGCTGTTGAATGTGATAGGGTGTTTTTCTTTAAATCATAAATCTGCTGACTTTTGTGGAAGCTTTTGGAAACTATGAAACATGCAATTGTTTCAGTGACGGATTTGTTGAAAAATGTCTGATGGTTATCTTTAAATTATTAGTTTAACTAAACAAGAGAGGTTGAATAACTATTAGATATTTCGCAGGGAAATACCTGGCTGTGTCTGCCCCATCCATCTACACTTCCCAGCTCTCCTCAAAGCCCAACAAAAAAAGCTGCTTTGGGCCTTAATGAGCTCCTTGGATAAAAGTAAGGGATTTAAATGCAGTAAAAAAACACTGGGAGGAATATCTTCAAATACAGAGTTAAAATAAACCCTTTTCCTGGTCCAAAACCAATGCAGTGAATGACAGCTTTGGCTCATCACTAGAAAAGCAATTTAGTGCTCCTCTGTGACTCCCAGCATCCCTTAAATGATGAATGCTGGACCATAAGCATCTTGAGTTTTAATCCTTTAATGGCAGTCTCATATAAAGGAAGAGTGGATTCAGACTTGAGGTGAAATGGATGAAGCATCTAAAAGGCATGTATATTTTTTTTCCCCTGTATATTACAGGATTTCTCTTCAGTGTTGCTGCTGGATTTTTTTTTTTTTCCCCCTCGGGGATAAAATTCACCTCAGCAGAAAAGAGTCAGTGGATGAAGATAACACAGCTTCTCAAATCTACATGTCCAAATGGTTAAATTTTGTCTTCACCTTCAGTTATTCCTATTATCAATTAATCCAAAGAAATAATAATCACTAAACTACTCTTATCTGATATTAGCATGTACCAAGCTTAAAGTGCTTTATAAGCATGAGCTTTGGCTCACAGCTGGTGTGGAACAGGCAAGCTGGTATTATGCTCCTTTTACTGACAGAGAAGCTAAAGTAAAAAGGAAATTGTGCACTTGCTGTTAATTGTGCAAAACTCCAAAGAGATGTTGTCAGAGATCTCAGAAGGGAAGGACAGCTGGAAAGGGGAAGGACAGGAAAGGTAAGAGAGTGGATTTTGATCCACCTCCCTGAAAGTGTGCTAAGGACTCTGGGATAAGCAGAGGAAAAGACAGGTCGAAATAGATTATTTCTAATCTTTTTCAGAGAGCATGTTGGGAAACCATACACTGTTCTTTTAAGAAAAAAAAAAACCAAAACAAACCACAAAAACTACACAACATGATCAGTTCTGATTAAATAAAATGAGAAGAAACTTTTTTATATAGATGAAGATGATGCTTAGCTGTGCTGTAAATTCATCATAACATATGAGAAAACTCATTAGACTAAGCATGCTGATGGCAATTTCTATAGGAAACAGCATGCAAGGGACCATATAACTATTATTATGACTAATCCATTTCAGGCCTCCAGCCCAACCACTTCAGGGTCATATAAGGAGGCTGTTAGTATCACCCCATAACAAGAACTGAATGGATGCCTCAGGTTTTGAGTGACAGGCTTTTGCCTATTTGGTCATCACATCTATAGCATTCAGTTACATTAAAATAAGGGTGGAAAAGACCCTTCTAAAGACAAATAATCTGCTATTTCTTGGGCAACTCTTATTGTTAGTTATAAACTGAAATAAACAATTATTTCTAATATCTTCTAATGCTATTCCCAAATGGCTTTTTATGAACTTTAGTATAAACTCTTATTAATTTCAGTATAGGCCAGCAACAAATTCAAATTAAATGGATATTCAATAAATCACTTCATAATGTGACCAAACCAATATATTTGAGTTAGTCAAGGTAGTTCCTATGAAGTGACCTAAAATTTTGTCCAGGGTTTATAACTTCTATAAATTGTCAGTGGTAGGAGTCAGCTGAAAAATATGAAACAATTGAATGCTTTTGTTAAAAACATTTAACACTATGTTTTTCGTTTCTTTTAAACAATCATGGCTATAAATTTTCTGCAGGAGACATTATTTCCCACACAGTATACAAATTACCTCTGGGACTTCATTTTACTCCAGACAAAGCACAAATTCTTTTGCAGTGCATGTGAATATCTGTGTGTGTGAATGCTGTTTACAATGCAATAGATTATTTAGCCTCCTGCAGTTTACGAATAATAGACGGAAGTTCTCATTGCTTCACTACAATGGTAGCTTTCTGAAGTAGAGAAGTAAATCTATTTACAATGTCAAGTGGAGGCCAGCATTTCATTAACTACTTTTGTCAGACTGGGAATAACTGGGGGAGAGGGGAAGCCAACCACTTGCTATGTCATGGAAGTGTCTTAACAATGAAATAAAATGGTTCTAAACAGTAAAGAGTTTCTGGCTGACGCGATGGCTTTATTTAATATCACGGGTGTAAGTGTATTTCAGTATTGATGCTACAGGTGTAAAATGTAAGCCATCAGAATAAAACAAACAACAAGTTGTCCAGTTTTTACTAATTCTCACTCACCGCCTGACACCTATGGCAAAGCTCCTTGTTAAAAGATGGTATTGTTTTCCTAAAGCCAGGGACTAGACTGCAGGACTCAGCTTCTGGCTCTGTCACAGACTGCCGGCTCTTCCCATCAGAATCTCACATAGAAATGACCTTCTCTAGAATTTATTTTAAATGGCTGAGAGAAGTGGAAGAACAGACTAGGGAGTAGGGATGAAACACCCTGTAAATGTAAGAGACCTTTTCCTAACCTTTCTTACTCACGAATCACACAAAACAATCATGAAAAACAAAAAAGAAAACACACAAAAAAAACCCCATGCAAAAATCTATGCAAATGTGGCTACCAATATTAAATAAGTATTCTTTAATAACGATGATTAAAAAGATCAGTCCTAGTGAGACATTACTACAATTAAAATAATTTGCCAATTCTAATATATTTACAACAGAAAAAAACTAAATGAAATATTACAGTTTCTTACAGTTTGGTATCGCTATTTGTTTGTTTGGTTTTTTTTAAGAAAGCATGTACTTTGAACTTTCTAATTTTGATTCCTTTTGTGCCACCACTATTTTAAATAATATTACTTACAGTACTATGTTTAAAAAATAAGTCACAATAGAATTTACCGAGACGTTTGCATGGTTTCCCTCTCCGGCTTCAGAAACGCGATTTCAAACACCCGAGTATGTACCATGTAGTGCAG
>JAAGNO010001364.1:0-21971 GCA_033439905.1 Ceryle rudis | reverse complement strand
CATTTGGGGAATTTCTAAAATTTTTCATTTCCCATCAGAAATTCTGTTTACTGACCAAGATTTTAGCCCAAGATTTTTGGTCTATGGGACCATACAACGGGAAAATTCCTGAAAGTCAAAATGGATTGTGAAAAAAAGCTGCAGTATAAATATATAGAGACATACTGAACTGCCTGGATAACTGTCACAAATTCTTTCTGTTAAAGGCCTAGCATGGAAACTTCAGAACAGTGTAAAAATATCCTTTTTGGTAAAGGGCACAAACAGTGTGGAGGGAAAACAACAGCTTGCAAACTCTGCTTATTGTATGTCAACATTATCATTTTTTCACAGTGATATGACCACTGTGTTATCACCTACCCTAGTCAGATAAAAACTTTCCCAGGACATTTCTGCAATAAAGAATTATAGAAATGATGAAGGCACAGTCATAAATCCAGGCAGGGAACAACACTGTGCTCCTTTCCTATTGGCTATCAAAACCAGCTGTTGAAACCAATGTAATGTAAACTGCAGCTCTGTCACACATACTTTTAAGATGTAATGTCCTGGTCAAAGAAGGATACAGATTTGTTTATCTTAAAAAAACAGAAAAGAACACTGACCTTGAGGAACAGATCAAGTATAAAGTAGCATAAAATAACAAACAAAATATATGTCATATCTACAAGATTCATTCCTTAAGTTTATACATTAAATTTATTAGCAACTCTAGAGAGGTTGATCCTACATGATGGTACAGAATCCATATGTCAAGAAGCTGCCAGAGGAATTTTGGATGCTCAGCACCTTCCAGAATTTCTCTGATGGGAAAAAATATTCTGAATGCCCCATTAGATTAAATCAATTGGCTTAATACTGATGGCTGTATGCTGCTCTGTCTTAGTTTTAATGGACTTATTTCTGGAGCAAGAAAGACACCCTCAGTTGATTAGAGTGAGGTTAGGAAACACTTAAACAAATTAGGCATATACAAGTCTATAGAACCTGATGGGAACCAGCCATGATTGCTGAGGGAGCTGGCTGACGTCATTACCTGATTATCTTTGAAAGGTTATGGTGACTGGAAGAGGTTCCTGAGGAATGGAAGAAATCAAATGTCATCTCTATCTTCAACAAGGAAAGGAGTGTCCAAGGAACTACAAGCTGGTCCACCTCAACTGCACGCTTGTGAAGATGGCAGAGCAAATAATCCTGGACATCATTTTCAGACACCTGAAGGATACAAAATTTATTTGGAGCAGTCAGCATGGATTACCTGACCAACCTGATAGCTTGACTAGCTGGTGGATGACAGGAGAGCAATAGATGGTGTTTACCTCAACTTTAGGAAGGCTTTTGATGCTCCTTCACATAACATGCCCATAGATAAACTGATTAAGTACAGGTTAGGTAAGTGACAATGGGGTGGATTGAAAACTAGCTAAACGTCTGAGCCCAGAAGAGTGTCATCAGCCACAGAAAGTGCAGATGCAAGCCAATCACTAGTGGTGTAACTCAGGGGTTGATACCATGTCCTTACCATTTAACATCTTTAATGACCTGGACAATGGGACAGAGTACACCTGTAGTGAGTTTTCAGATGATATGGCAAGTAGAGAAATGATGCAGAAGATTGCTGTTCAGAGGGACGTGGACAGGCTGGAGTATTAGGCCAACAGGAATCTCATGAAGTTCACAGGGAAGTGCCAAGTCCTGCATCTGGGGAGGAATAACCCCAGGCACTAGCACATGGAATGAAGAAGATTAAGCCAGACTGCTTCTCAGTAGTGCCTAGTGACAGGACAAGAGGCAATGGGCACAAACTCAAACACATGAAATTCCATCTTAATATAAGAAAACTTTTTTACTGTGAGGGTAATAAAATGCTGGAATATGTTGTCCAGGGTGGTTGTGGAGTATCCATCCTTGGAGATACTGAAACACTGACTAGGTATTCTCCTGGGCAACCTGCTCTAGGTGACCCTGCTTGAGTAGAGGCTTTGGGCACGAGAAGTCTGAAGAGGTAGTTCAAAACCTTATGATTCCATGGCTCTACGATTCCAGAATAGCTTAAATGTAAATAAATCCAGCCTCAAAAAGCAAACAACTGACAACAAAAAACCAAGATACAAAAGAGTAGTAAAATTTGTGACAATATTTTGTGCTTCTAAAGTGACTGTTAGACCCAGGTAAGTAATGACTATTTCCTGTAAAAACTTGCCAGATTTTTTTTTTTTTTTTTGATTTAACTTGGTGATCCCAACATATTTGGCTTGTAAGTAAAATTGTGCATCTGAATTTCCTTAGTTCAATCTTTAATCTCAAGCTTAAATTCTGATTGAAAACAAATTTTAAATCTTGCTTCCACAAGTAGTTTTTCTAGAAACATAGGATCAGAATTATGTTTGCATAGTCAGGGTTATACAAGTCTGACAGATTATGATCAGTTGTAATCCATAAGCACAGTTTGAATTCCAGCCCCCTAAGATTAAAAAAGGTGACATGGAGAAAATAAAATTCATCCAATGTAGACATGGCTTTCAATGCCTTTAGGAAAAAACACAATGGGAGCTTCTTTTGTATATTACTTATACCTGATATAACTTCAGACACATTAGCCAATTAGTATCTGCTTCCATACTAGGCACAAATTAAATATTCTTATGCATATTATTGTACATTTTTCCTACCTCCAAAAGTTAAGTGACACACCCTGGCTATGCACAGAACAATAGCAAATCTGCAGTAGGCAGGCAGGAACACCTTGTGTCTAGTCTAGTAAGTCACATCTATATCTTTTGAACTTCATTAACAAATGTAGCATTATGATCACTGAATAATAAAGACTGGATTGCAGTATCCTTACCTGCACCGGTCTCAACTTCTGAACTATAGTCAAAGTTCAACGACCCTTCCAAACACCTACATTCTACAAGGTGTACTTTGAGTTAGGTAAAATTTATCCCCATAAAGAGAAAATTCCTGTTGTCAAGATTTATGAGGCACTTAAACAGTGATAAAGTTTGTGCTAACCCACTGCACAGGAGTGTATCTGACCTTTGCTGAACTCTAAGGGTGTGTATTGTATTTCAGAAGTCCCAAGTCTGTGGTGGGTTCAATAAAAGGCCTTATCTCTTTTGCAATCAATTACAACATAAAAAGAGATATTCACATTTTTTTAAGCAACAGGTATTACTTAGAGAAAAATCTCATTCTATGTTATTGCAGGAAAATGGGAGCGAAGACAAATGATGCCTGTTTTTCCATTGGAAATTCCTTTGTATGTATAGGAATGGTGTGACAAAGAGAGAGACATATGAAAAGAAGTTGTGTGTGGCAAGTTACTGAAACTTTTAGATTAAGGAGTGCAAGCTCTGGATCAGTCTCTCCACAGCCTCTGTTTCAAGTGATACTGGAACTTGTTGTATGTTGCATATCTGCTTCACATTTCACATACTATAAAAATTCAAGGCACAGGAAACAAGAGTCACAATGAGGGAAGGGACCAGTGTTCAAGGATTTCATTAGTGTTGTGTTGATTTGATTTACACAAGGCAATACAAAACCACATGTACTGCTCATCAGTTCACAAAGGAAATAAGCACTAAACTTTGTCAAAGATAGAAAAAAATGATACAAGGGCACAATAGTTTCACAGTATGAAATATCTGGCATGGAAGTAGTAGTTTTCCAAAAATCTTTTCTTTTTTTTTTGTATTAGGTAATTCATATTCCAAGTAGTGACTATGCAGAAAGATATGCACCTTATGTCTTCATAGATTTTCTATGATGAGACAAAAGCAACAGATCATAACACTATAGATTTCTGGGTAGAAAAGGTGAACTTGTAGCACTGAGTCAGAATAATTAGCACAGAAATTCTTATGGATCAAAGTAGTAAACCAATGTATTGGCAACAACTCAGTCCTATTCATTCCCAAATAGCATAGAATCTGCCTAGTGAAAAAACACTCTAAAAAGATCAAGTTGTAAAATGTAGTCTCTAATTCACTTACCACTTTTTTCATTTTCAAAAAAAAGGAAAGTGGGAAAGTGGACACGATTGCTTGCTGTATTTTGTATAACTGAGTATTCAGGCTGATGTATTATGTGGCACAAAGAATCAGGAATTGCTTATAGTGATTTATCTTTACACAGAAAGAAAAAGTTAATCAGTACCGTTTATCTTGTTGGCGAGAACAGTTAATTGTACACTTAATTCTAAACCAACACAAACCTCTATTGTATTCAGCTATAACAAAGTGTATAAAAAACATGCCACAAGGTTCAGGCAAAGACGTCAGCAGAACCGCAAAGGTGTTTTGTGCAATAGATCTGAAAATCAGGAAGGCTGGGAGCAGAAGGCAGGAGCCTGTACCACAGGCATAAGCATGTACTGAAGGCATGCTCTTTCCCAAGATCTTACTATAGTCCAACTTTTAGTGGAAATAGCAGCACAGCTGGTCAGAACTGATATAAAACTCAAAAAAAATTGAAATATATTATAGAAATGTGGTGAATACATTTCCCACAGTCAGGGCAGTACTTTGAAAGCATGTGTGGCTTCTAAAAGGAAATAAGTGATACTTCGGGAACCATCCTGCGAGGTTTTGCTGGAAAGTATCTAAAAAGGCACTAAAAGAATCCTTACAGCACCCACTTCATCTTACAGAACTGCAAGTGTTAGAACTACATGGGGTCAGGTATAGTTTGTCCCATTGCTGAAATTTTTCAAACCTTGAGTTCAGTTTTACTTGCTTTATTGAGTAAATCACATTTACTTTATTTGTAATATACTTAGCCTTTTACTCTGAAAGATGCTTAACAGCAACTCTTAGAAGTATGCAGCTAAATACTCCAGTTCTACAGATAAGTAAGCTTAAACAAAATAAAGACAACTAACAAGAAGCAGTGGATAATTCCTGCAGAGATCAGAATGGACCCCAAGAACCAGACCTCTCAGTCTGAGTTCCAGCACAATGATATTCAACACTGGCAAGTCTGCAGGCTGTTTCTAAGGAATATAAAACTGTCACAGATAATTAAAAAATATGCTGCCAGTTGGTCTAAATTCTGCAGGTTTCTACTTCCATTGTCAATCTATATTTTAAAAGCTGACAGGTTGAAGAAGATTGGAAAACAGTTAGCTCATTTTTGACCTTGATACTTACTGTGGTTTTTTTTTTAGATGGATACTCATCTTCACAGAAAAGCTGAAACCATTCTACTGAATTGTTTTAACTTCCAGGTTTTGCCAAAAACTTTTATTTTTTAGGAACAGATCTAAAGAGACTTAAAATGAGTTAAGTAAAGAACTTTGAAAACATAAAGATAAATCCTTCAGAATGACTAAATTTCTTGTATAGTAGAGGGAGACTTTCAGAAAGAATCCTGGTCAGTTGGTGAAAAATACATTCATTATACAATGTAACTTGTGATTGGAGGGAACTGGACTAAAGAATGTCCTATGTTTATCTTCTCAGATGAGCAGAGATAAGAAAGGTTGCAGAGACTTGGAATGGTTGCAGTTCATTAACAACTGTCATCACAATTCTTGAAGATTTCTGCCTATTTAAGCTTATAGATGGTTGCAAAACTGCACAAGTGTATTTATAAGAAGTGGACACTTTCATAGTATTAAGCCAAGAAGCATTAAAATTTGATCATTTTTTTTCTGCTTTGGTATTTCATAGGTTCATACAAATGTAACATGCATCCCATTTTTGATCCCTTTGAACTGCCAACACAGGACTGAGAGGACTAGAGGAAGAATCAGGCTCCAATGTTAGCCTGGATTTCAATAAACATTTAACTATTTAAGAGTATATTACCTTGTAATGACAGGTGTGTTCATGAGAACACCCCCAAACTGAATTTAGACCAGCTACTTCCAGTATCGATAACAATGTCACCCTGGGACCGTAGAGCCAAGTT
The DNA here is from genome assembly GCA_033439905.1 of Ceryle rudis. Taxonomy (NCBI): domain Eukaryota; kingdom Metazoa; phylum Chordata; class Aves; order Coraciiformes; family Cerylidae; genus Ceryle; species Ceryle rudis. Next base: position 16,055 of record JAAGNO010001364.1, on the reverse strand, counting down.
TCTTCAACAGGTTATGTAAGCTATGCACAGCTCTAGATCAGCAGACCCAAGGTATTTGGTTTAAAGCCAGGTGAGTCTAAATGACAGATATCTACATCTGACTACAGTACAGACACACTTAACAGTACAGATGAGAAATATAAAATGTACAATTCAGTATGTTCAAAGAAACCCAAAATCCCAAGGAAATGTACAGTAAGGTCTTTCATGGTGGAAGTGTTGATGCTCTCATAGTGTAGGGGCTTATAAAAGAAAGCATGCAGGTCAAAGATCAGAAAAAAAAGTCTCTACCCATGTTAGTCTGAATGATAAATCCTCTAGCTCAAAGCCCCACTGAAATGATGGATAAATTATATTGCTAAATTGAAATTACTGTTGGACATGGTGGTCAATTATTCCACAGATTCCCAGTGGGTTGAAGTTTTCCAGTGAAACTGCTATTTCTACAAAAGAGATGCTAGAAATGTGCATTATGCAGTTTAAATGCTATTGAAATTGATGCCAAGAAAAACAGTTGTGCCTGGCTGACATTGAGATAATTTGGCAAGTTACCTAAAAGTTTTACTGTATGTCCCAATTTATTGCTGCGTATACAAAGATATCCCATAAGCCAAAAGCTATGTTAAACTATAACAAGTTCATATTTTATACTTAAGAAGAAAAGGTGACAAGGAAACAGGACATTTTTCAGTATTAAAGCGTGTGATGAGAAACTATTTTCTACCAGAGTACAGCCATTGGAATGCTTTTGTGGTAGAGAACTTTTTGTTTTGGTAAGTTTTAAAGCCTGTAGGTCATCTGGAGACTGTTTCCAGCTCAGGAAGTTTTTGAGCATGTGGTTAGACCACAAAGTGATCTAAAACGTTTTAAGAAAATGTGGTTTCTTTTTCCTCCTAAATTTCTTTATGTCACATTTGTCAACAAACACATCACTGCTCAAATGGCATGTAATCCCACAGCAAACTGCCTTTAGGAGTTGAGATTCTGCCTGCCAACCTCATTAAGACTGTCCTAAAACATACTCTTCTTGATGGCCAATGCATTCCTTATCGTGAAGCTACATGAGCTTCATTACCACACTGCTCTGAAACAGTGTTATTGACCTGATAGTTGATGACACAAAGAATACAAGGTATTGGTTCATTAAGTTCAAAATCAGTAAAAGTCCTGAATTATTCCACCAGCAGTGAGACAACATTTTTTTCATCAACAAATAAAATACTTGATACAGCAGACAGTGAGAGAGGATTGATTACTTTTTTATCCCTTGACTGAAACACCTGAATTGCTCTAGGAAAGACTGTCGGTATGCTAAGCATTATAAGGAGCAGAAAGCAAGAAAGCCTTTCCTATGTTCTCAAAACAACTTGGACTTTCACACTAGTCACTATTCCTGGTGAAAAGCCATTTTGCTAAACTCAGCTACTCCAAAATTATGAGCAGGGCTTCAAAAAATTATGGGATTGAGAAAAATGGTAAGACTGTAAGAAAAACATCATTGAATACTGAGGTCATGGAAGTTGGCTTACTAGTGGTGATGTACTGCTTTCAGTCTGAGGGAGGGCAAGCAGAGTGCAGGAGAACACGTCCTTCTTGGCCTGATCACCATCTGGTTCAGCTTCTGAGACAAACTCTTCTCTCCAATTAGCTCCTCTAATTTGAAAAAAAAACCAAGCCAACCATTCAAAACAAGTTGGAATTGAACCATAACATTAAAACCAGTGATGCTATACTTCTAAGAATAAATACAATTTATTTTCAATAACATATGAACAGAATAATGTTAATTTATGTTTGTGTATCGATTTATACTTATGAGAAGTTACACTATTGCTTGTCATAATGAGTCCAATTAATGACAGAGTCACTTTGTAAATTGTCACCTAATACCCTCTATAATGGAAAATTAGGGGGGATGATGTAACTTACCAAAGTAAGCTGTCCACACAATCCAAATATAGAGTACTAAAATTTTGCTTATTTGAATGAAGACAATAAAACACCAACAATTCACAGAAACAGAAAATACAGGCACTGAGTGCACAAATGTATTTTACATCTAACCAGCTGTATAATAATTTGATGGATCCCAGATGCTGCAGAAAAGCAATGCAAGAGCAAAACCATGCAACTTATTTGAAACGGATATATATTATTTAAATGTATGGCTGTAATAACAATGTGATGGACAGGGTATGAGTTTCAGACTGAGTTTACTACATACACCGGAAACCATAGTCCTGTCAGTAAGCTGCCTCACCGGTCAAAAGTGAAAGGTGCTCTAATATTTACAGTGAGAAAATAAGACTTTCCCAGATAGTCTACAAGAAAAAAAAAAAAATCTCACTTTTTTTTTCTTCCAAAATACATCCATTATAAAGAGTCCTGAAGGAGAAGCTGAGCTCCTGCATTCATTCAGGACACTCTGAGAACTTTCACAGAGTAATCTTCACATTGGAGCTATGTAAACAAATAAAATCCATAAAGCACTTTAGACCTGACAGAGCTAAATGGCACAGCAAAAGGTATGAGGAAGGTTGGTCAAAGATTCATTCACACTGAAAACCTAGGCTTGCAGTGATAAGGCAGGGCATAGTAAACAGGCAACATGGAGAGTGGGCATGGGGAAGAAAGAACATCAGAGCTGTGAGAAGGGAAAGGCTCCAGATTTTCTAAGAGTGACAAAGCTCAAGAAACAACTGCCATGTTCTCTGGCTACAGCATGAAAAGGCTTTATAGAAAGACCAGTCTTTTCTAATATTTTCTGTTTACATTAAATCCTTTTTCCTGTCACCTATCTACCTGCAGAATGCCCTGCTATTTGCAAAGTTCAGCAGCTTTATCTGAAGGTGGTAAAGGAAAGGGAAAGAGGAAAAGATTTTTGTGCTACATCTCTGCATGGAATCCATTACTTTGGCTTTTAAACAACTCAGAAGAAAAGCCTACAGCTAAAGGAAATCTTATTAAGGCTGTCTTACCTTTTGTCTCATGTAGCTATGAGGAGTCTTTTTTAGTTTATTTATCCTAGTTCTGCATTCGTGCTGAATACACTGTTGATAATACAGAGATTTTTTCAGTTACTGCTGAGCAGTACTTACACAGAGTCAAGGCCTTTTCTGCTTCTCACATGACACCACCAGTGAGTAGGTTAGGAGTACACAAGAAGTTGGGAGGGAACACAGTGGGGACAGCTGATCCCAGCTGACCAAAGGGATGTTCTATACCATAAGATGTCATGCTCAGCAGTAAAAACTGGGGAAAGAAGAAGAAAGGGAGGGATGGGGGGAGGGAGGTGGTGTTAGGAGTGATGGCATTTGTCTTCCCAAGTACTTTATGCATGATGGAGCCCTGCCTTCCTAGAGATGGCTGAACACCTGCCTGAGAATGGGAAGTAATGAATGAATTCCTTATTTTGCTTTGTTTCTCTGCACAGCTTCTGCTTTGCCTATTAAACTGTCTTTACCTCAACACACAAGTTTTCTCATTTTTACCCTTCCAGTTCTTCCCCCTCTCCCACTGGAGGGGAGTGAGTGAGCAGCTGTGTGGTACTTAGTTGCCAGATGAAGTTAAGCTATCATAGGTCTTTTTTCCATTAGCCTATTTTATTAAATTAAATAATATCATATGACAATAAATCTAATACCACATCACATTTAGGACTCCCCCAGTGGAACAATGTACTTTTAGCTGTACTTCTAAGTGGATACCTGCAGAGTCATCATTTCCTCAAGTGCAGCTCACAGATGTTCTCAAAATATCTTCAACCTGTTGCATCACATTTGGCATTTGGACAGTTACAAAAGTCATCACTCCCAGCCTCCTACTTGCTCCTCTGCCAGAGGTTACCATAATTCCAACAAGGATGAGGCTGAATGGGGCATGTGTTGTACTACTGGAGTCTAGGGCTTATTCACAAAATCACTAATTATCTTGATATGTGAGAAAGTAAATTGTAGTAACTCAGGAGTTGCTACGTCTCATTCAAATTTTCTGTCTGAAGGAGTATCTGGAAGAAAGGCCATGGGCATCTACTGCTGGAAACCACCGTAACTACTCCTGCAAACCTACCATCTTGAAACCCAGCAGCTCAGGTGGGGTTCTTCATGCAGTGGAAGAGATGAAGAACTTGAATGTAACCCCCCAGGTCTGTCTGAGATGCTGGGTAAGTAGCCAAGCAGCTGGCACACACCAAGCTCTGCACCATCACTGCTGTATTGTTTGCATTGCTATGGAGTTTGTCTAGTTTAAAGCAGCACTGAAAACAGGAATATTACAGCATGACAGACAGAAAAATTAAAAACACGAAGTATAAGTCTCATAAAAAAAGTTGAAATATAAAAATAAAAAACCATACAGAAATACGAGTGATTAGTCATCACTGCTACATTTTCTGGTTTACAGGGTTTGCTAAAAAGTCTCTAGGTAGTTGCAGGATTCACCTTCAAATGGTATAACTTATAGCCTGCACATATAAGCTCTTGGTACATGTTTGTTTATGTATATATTTGTAAAGTAAATTTGGTTGAGAATATATATGAGATTGGTACCAAAAAAAAAAAAAAAAAAAAAAATTCCTCCATAATCCAGGACTCATGCTTTCACTTTTTATGATTGTCATTCTTAGCTTGGGAAACTTGTATGATCTGTTCTTGACATAACTGATTAGACGGGTTCATTAGTCACTTTATTTTGTTCCGTTAAGTACTCTGAACGTCATTTCTAAAAGCAAACCATGTAGAAGTGAAGTATTTCTAGACTTAAACCTGTGTGCAGACTCACTCTGAGGCTGTTGCGGGAGATTCTCTGCCACAAGGTCCGAAACCTCATTCACAGTGGTTATCACATCAGCAGGATTACATGTATTTATTATGTTATGGACATGGTTCAGTCTTTTGCAGAATATGCAAATCCAACACTAAATCTTCCATGAGAAGTGAAGAAAAAAAAAGACCTCTTATCAGGTGAGAATGATAAAATAGATGGATTAGCTAAAAGGATTAGTGGCAGTCTATTATATATCTACCAGTCTAGTTTAAGGATTTATTCATGCTACCTTTCTTCAGAAAAAACCTCTTTCCAGTAATGATTAATTTTCAGGCTATGTATGAAGTCTTCAATGGAGACAAAAATATTTGCATATCATGCTTCACTTTTACTGGAATTCTAGTCATGAAATATAAGACCTGCTTTAATTCAACCAGAGTACAGACACTACCCTTACAGGGAATGATTAAGTTGACAGTTTAAGAATACAGTGTGGGGCTTTGACAGTTTTCTTCATATTGTGGCATTTAGTTTAGTTCCATATATATGTAATTCTAAGGAGCTTTATTGTTGCAGAGTTGGATCTAGAACATAAAACACTGGTGGGTTTTATGAGCCTGTGTGGACTATCCAAACAAAAAAATCCTTGTAGTAGGCAAGTTTAATGCACTACTACTCATGAATTTTAATGACTAGGCCAGAATACAGATGTAACACAGCCCTGTGCTGAATAGACTCTTAAGTGTTTTAATGTGTTATCACTGGCTAAATTTTGAGGAAAGATGGAGTGGTTGAGACATGTGCTTTAGATCAGGAAGATGTGCATTTTCTTCTCACATCTACAGTAGCTTGTTCTGGCCACAGTATTGTGTGTAGAATACAGAGAACCAGGAAACCAAGATGGGCAAAAATTTTACTTATATCTGCAGACTGCATTTCACAGTAATTTTTGATTTTTTTTTTTTTTCCCGTACTCTCCAATTCTAACTGAGCAACAACCAGTGAAAATGTTCTTTTTGGGTGCTACAGCCAAAAGATCCCAAAGGAAAACTAATGCCCATACACTGGATGTCCCATTCATCTGTCTCTTTCAAGTGTTAGGTCATCTCTTGGTCTCTGGGATTCTTTTAACAGTAAAGCTCCAACAAATCAAATAAATTAAAGTCCCATTATTGTTTGTCTTGCAGGATTTTTAAAGTACATGAGAACATCTTTCTAGCACCTACAAAAATACTGTTTGCTACATACCCATGAAATTAGATGCCTATGAAATACTGACCCCCTATTTACTAAGCCTATGCAAATGCACATGTATGCACATACATTTTCATTGTTCATAAAGAAATAATTTTCTTTCTATGAACCAGCCTGAGAATATTAAGTGTTTCTCACAATTGACCCTATGTCCTGAGACTGCTGTGTCTTTTTAGAGCATGGTCACCAGCCAGACTCAGAGTTCATATTGTAATTTTATGAGGCTAATGCTTTTTTTTTCTTCTCATCTGCAACTGACATGTTCTCCTGAACTACAGAAAATGCTGTGTGCAGGTAAACCTGAGAAGAAAATAGGTCAAGTACCATGTTTTTTTATAGGAATGAAGCACTTTTGACAGGATTTTAATGGAAAAAAAAAAAATTAAATGCAAACACCTAAAAAATATCTGGCCTGTTTCTCTGATTCTAATCCTATAGGAAAATATGCGAACTCTGCTTTATTTCTGTTTGATTTGGGCCAAACCTATTTCAAGAACACACTTAACTCAGACCTTGTAGACTCGAAGCTCACAGTTGGATTAATCTGAATGGTCTCTCCTTTTTACAGCCCACTGGAGTAGTCTTTGGAGCTGAATGAGCAATGAAGAAACAGCCTGCTGACTGAGGGCTGGAATACAGGAGCCCCACACTTGCTGGATGTGGCTAGGCTATGAGCTAACCTGCCCAGGACAGATACAACCTCTGCAGAAAATAATTCCCTCTTCATTCACTTCTCCATTTGCTGGGATATTGGTTTTTTTTTTTTAAGGAGGTCCAGTTGCTGCTGCCAAATCAGATGTTGTCTATGAGCAGCCCAAGGATGGCTTTGCCTCAACTAAAAGCAGCAGAGTTTTGGCAATCCACACCCCCCAGCTACAAGGGCAAGTAGGTCAGCCTGCTGAGGGACTCAAATACACCTTGGACACAACCGTATGGTGAAGTGATAGGACCTCTCAGGAGTTAACATCATGTCTTGCTTGTGAAAGTCTCCTCCAGATTACCCTCCTTGCAGCTCAAGAAACATATGCCTCTGTTCTTGATGATAAGATTTGGGCATGTGGTATTGATCGCAAGAAGACTTGAGGGTACTGATGCATAAAAAGCTGGACGTGAGCCAGCAATTTGCACTTAACAGCCCAGAAGGCCAAACATATCCTGGGCTGCATCAAAATAAGCGTGGTCATCATGTCAAGGGAGGTGATTATAGCTGTCTACTCTGCTCTGGTGAGATCCCATCTGAGTTTGGAGGAGGGACACAAAAAAATCATCGGAGGGATGGAACACCTATTCTATAAGGACAGGCTGAAAGAGTTGAGATTGTTCAGCCTGGAGAAGGCTCAGGGGAGATTATAGTGTAGTCTTTCAGTACTTAAAGGGGGCCTACAAAAGATATGGAGCCAGTCTTTTAGCAGGATCTGTTGTAACAGGACAAAGGATAATGGTTTTAAACTAAATGAGGGTAGATTCATACTAGGTATAATGAAATCTTTTACAATGAGGGTGATGAAACACTGGAACATGTCGCCCAGAGAGGTAGCAGAAGGCCCATCCCTGGAAGTGTTCAAGGTTAGACTGGATGAGGGTCTGAGCCACCCGATCTAGTTAAAGATGACTGTGCTTACTGCAGGGGGCTTGGACTAGATGACCTTTAAAGGTCCCTTCAATACCAAAACATTCTATGATTCGGTGCAGCTCAGAGTGTGTGGAAAGCTGGCCACATCCATGCAGATCTTAGGAAGGTGTGTCAGAAGCCAGTTGTTCCAGAAATGGGCAGAGTTCCCTGAACTAGCTGGGGTGTGGTTAGAAAGCCAGTTGCAACATTACACAACTTAACATGAGTTCATTTATCCCTTTAAGTAAATTCTTCTTATGTAGTTTTATCTCATCATTACCTGGTTTTTATAGCAAATCTCCTTGCAGCCTAATTCTCCTCTGAAAGCAAGGTCAAATACACATATGACAAGTAGCTTATGCTTTCACAACCATAGAAGTAAGCTGTCATGGTAGTGATATGAGAGTCAGAGTGAGTGTCTTCAGCGAGGGGGCAGGAGAGAGGGTACATACCTTAGTAAGCTACCCACTGAACCCTAAGCACTGTATAAATTAGTCTATATGTGTCACTCTATCTTTCTGTGCCACTATCTGTCATGTTAATTACTGGGGGAGGACGAATGTATGTAAAACATGTCAACAAAACATATTTTTTTGCCTGCTATCAAGTAGGAGTAGAATTTGAAATAAACTTCAGGCAATAGAGGCACAGATCCCTGGACAGACCCCTCAAGGTTGCCAGGGAAATTAACTGGGAACAACACAGACATAGGCTTAGTAAAATTGCCTTCGTTTGGTGATTAGGTTATTTTAAGTCTCTCAGGAGATTCCATTCCACTTAAATGTAGGGCGATAAGACACATACAATGATACTCTGAGAGCAGTCATGTCTGGAATAGTAACATACACTTCCCTTTCCTTCTCAGTTTGAGATTTGTGGTGTCTGTGACCTTCACTAAAGAGCCATGCTCTGTAGGCAGCTAAGGTGAGAAACAAGGCTGAGACATAGTGAGTTCTGAACAATAGAAGGTGATGAGCTCTGGCACAACTGAGAAATTTTGCCCAAAGCCAGGCACAAAGAGAAGTAACTTTCCAGAGGGTTGTGACAAGAGGAAAAAGAAACATTTGTGGCAATCACCAGTCCTTCCTTACACAAACCTTCTAGCAGCTCAGCTATCTCTGCTTACAGGTGACACAGCCGGAGGAGCTGTGGAGGGACTGACCCTGCTCTTCTTCAGTTAGCTGACAAGCAGTGGTGTAATGCTCCCTCATGCTCCACTACTGCCACTGTTTCTGACCATTACAAACTGCAAGCCATTTCTTTGTGATTGATTTTCTGGAGGTCAGGCTGGCACTGTTCATGTACCTTGAAGCTGCATCACTGGAAGATAACCTCTAGATCCATTACAGACTGCAGCTTCTGTCACTGGCAGCAATCAATGCCCAGGAAAAGCTTGTTTAGGGGAAAACTTTGTTCACTATTGTTCATAAGTGAATGTGCAGAATGCTGAGTACAGCAGCTCTAGTCAGTCAGGTAACATAGCTACCTTCCTCCTCCCTCCTGCTCCAATTCAAAATCAGACTTTGATTTGCAGTGGACTTTTCCACCATTGTAGCACAGAGGAAGGGTAGTGAAATGACACGTGATTACTGTTACTCTTGTCTGGATACAAAACTCTGTTACAGAAGAGTGAATAGACCCACATTTAGGTAGAGGAGGAATGAAAAGTGGTTTATTTCCCATTGTCTCTGTGAAAGAGCCTATTGGACCCAACCTAGTCTAGAAGAGCAATTTCAGGTGCGTAACAGGGTTTCTAACACTGCACCTGACACTGAAAGGGACTCCAAAGCATTATGAAAGTACCAGAGAAGATGATAAGAAGAGGAAATAACCATGATACAAACAGGCTCCTAGTCAATAAATGAAATCTTGCCCCTCACCCAAGACATCACTAGATGGAGGTTTAAGAGGTTGATGGTGAAGGCAAGACAAACATGAGAATACATCTGCCTAGCAATTCTGGCCAGACAGAATATGCCCTCTTGAAAATGGAAATTAATATGCCAATGACTCATACCTCTGCTGAGGGGACCTCTGCTGACACGACAGTTGCAGACAGAGTGAAAATCACACCAAGTTAAGAAGGAAACTTGACCTGAAACAAGAATCCAATAACCAACATCACCGAATGCAGGTCTATAACTAAATATCATCACCTTACAATAGTGAGCTACAGGACAAAGTGAGTGAAATTGAGTGGTGACAAACCCAAAGACAAGTACAAAGCAGTGACAGACAGCACCATAACCCAGCCTGGGCAACCATCATGCCCCAGAAAATGCCTCAGCTCTCTGCTGGTGTATCACAAGAGAATTGTGAAAAATTGTGAGAGGGGAAATGCCCAAATACCCAACTGAATTCAGGCAGCAGCTAGAAGACAAAACCAAGATGTTACTCTTAAAATATCCAAGCAAATCTACTCATGTTGCAAATTTGGATGTTTAAAAGAAACCTATATCAATTAACCCTATATCCCACAGTTTGATTAGCTATAGAGGATGCCTCCAGCAAATGGTACCTAGTAGCCTAAATTAACTATAAGCTTTTTATAAAGAGAGGCCATGGTAGAAAATCAATCCATATGCACCCTTAACTAACATAAATTTTCTTTCCACCCTGCTAACATTCAACATGTACTGAATTTAAGTTCTGTGATAAATCACAGCAATTAAAAATAGCAGTTGCATTTACATGAGAACAAGAATTTTCAGATAATTATTCTGAAAGTTGGAAGTGGAACCAAGCAATCTGGCTAATTAGCTTTAAACCTCACTCCTGCTTTCTGGAGTTAGATTGGAAAGGATCTGAGGGATTTGAATTTCAGAAAGTGTTGCTCAAATACTTAAGCTTTAACATCAGTCTGAAAGTTCAGTATGTGTCACAAACCACTGTAATAATAATGATGGTGGTAATAAAACTTTGATAGCAGCCATCTGCCCATTGCAGACAGCTGAATCATTTCCAATGTTTCTTGAGAGCCAGCACTGACATGGAGTTTTATACACTATATCACAGACAGTATATGCAGGGTCTGCAGTCGAGACCTTTCTGTAATGACGTCAAAGAGGTTGTGCAGCCAGCTCTTAAAATTGCTGCAGGCTTGTCCTAATGACATTAGGATATAACAAATGAGGAAAGGAAGATATGTATATCAATGTTACAATAACAAACAAGGACAGCAGACTTAGCTCAGGAGGCAGCACTTAGGTTATCCTCCATAGAGCTGCTCTCTGAAGTTTACGTCAGTGGAGGGGGGTGTGTGTGAATCCCATGACAAAGGGGCATAACTCAGCTAGAGGACATTTTAGTGTGAAGCCTGGGGAAAAAAAAAAAAAAAGTAAAGGGCATTGGAATTTTTAAGATTGACCTTAAACAAGAAACTGTAAGGAGAAGAAACTTTACAAGATATTTCAGTTGTCTGCTAGTAGACATGAGTCAACTATAATGTTAAGAACAGTCTGCAAGACATAGCTAAGGTATTTTTCCAACAGCAAACTAAAAACCATGAAATAAAAGGATCAAACAAATTATTCCAAGAGCACTCATGGACTGCTGGCAGAGATGACCAAGTCAGTTTGTTTCAACCCTGGTGATAACCTACATACAGCAGCATCTACAGGTTACCAAAACTGAGCTGGAACTTTGCTGGCATGTAAAGAAGGGAATCTGAACCCAGCTTTTTCTCTAGCATCCCCTAGAAACCCAAGCACTGCATCTCTTCTCTGATGCACCTGCATCTCTCAGCCCTCTAGATAAGGTGGGAATCACTTATCAGGTATTCATAAAAAAGGGTGCAAGAAGTGCCCTTTCTTAACAGAGGGCAGAGAAACAGCAGTGTGTGAGTCCAGTCACAGGTTTTATAGGAGTTAATTTAAATCGGGACAGTTTTTAGGAGGATTTGATAGATAATTTTGTATTTTTAAAGGTGAAATTAATAAGTGGTTGACAGAATTCTGATAATACATATATCTGTATGACATGATGGGGGAAAAAAACCCAGACAAACGTACTGGATCTTTATCAGTACTTGTGAGATAAGATGTAGATGAGTTCCTACCTAGTGCAAGTGAGTGCTCTGTTCAAGGCATGGAATGTTGCCATTTGCACTCGGTAAATATATTCACGTAAATGAGACTACTACTATTTGTATGAAATATGTTAATAGATCTGTATTATTTTCTTTACCTCCAAGATACCCTGTGATTTAGCCAGTCACATTAACAGCATAGGGGGAACATTCATATTTACTTGATGACCTTATTTAATTTTTCCTTTATATTTCCATTCTACTTGCATTACTCTAGATATATCTCTCAGTGTAGGTATAAAGTTTAGCACAACTACAGTTATTTGTAATTACCAAAATTAAAAAGCTATATATTTTATTCTCTGTGCTTTTGTCTTATCTTCTGGAAACCATTAAAAAGGCCACCAATGAAAAACACCATTTAAAAGTTAACTCTGGTAATGTTTTCAATCCTTGCTCATAATGATATCTAACTGTATCATAAAAACAAGCTTTTAAAAGTGTTTTTACTTACTGTGGATTGTTAAGGCTTGAAAGGAGCACTCCAGGGATACCGAAAGGTTCTGGATCTTTAGATCTGAGGAATGAAGAACAGAAACATTACTGCATTTGAATGGATGAGGTATCTCCAAGTGCTATATTTCAGTGTATGATGTGGTAAGACAGAAGTTTCAGAGACAGAGAATTGTGAATGCTTCCCTGATATTAACTTAAGGGAGGGAAAAATCCCCACAAATCTATCTTTTAGGGTACCAGCATAGATTGACAGGATGCAGTGTGGGCTGGCAGCTCCTGGGGGCCCAGCAGGATAGTAAATAAAGTAAATAAAGACAGATAGTAAATAAACCCAAAGATACAACCTTCTTGGGATGAAACTACTGCAGGTGTTTACCTGTCTCCCTCTAGTTTAGTTACTACCAGCTGTTCTTATCTGTAAACTCATTTGAACACTTTGTCATGCTGTTACATGGTAGAAGACAAGTAGCAAAGTATCTTCCTTGCTTTGTGCTTTTTCTCTGTTTTGCCTAGTTTTTGTTGTGTGATAAGACAAGCAACTCAGGAAAGCTCCCAGAGTCTGTTATATTTTGTAAGGCAGTAAAATTAGATTGATTTCTGAGATAGACTAGAGTAATGGCAATTTTTATAAGCAATGATTCTGATGGAAAATCATTTTAAAAATGAGGTAAAGATATGAAAGGAGACAACCACAAACTAAAAATATCAGACTTCAGGGTGAAGATTTGAATTGGTTTTAGTTCTGGTGAAAGATTACACCAACACAAGAACAACTCCCACAGCTGCCTGGGGAAATGAAAACCAGCCATTCCTCAATCGACTGGATGGACAATCAGCATGCACTTGGTGCCACTGCTACACTCAGCTTGGAGACAGAATCACAGCCAGGCAGCACACACCAGAAAGTTTTCTGTTACAGGAACACTTGTTCTGAACTTCTTCCAGCTCTTCAGTGAACTTGATAAAGTGGCAGATAGGATGAGCAAATGCTTCCATGGTGACACTTCTACTAGTGCTCTTAAAAAAATCCTCACTTGATATTGGTCTCCAAGGACAGAGATAACCCAGCAACTGCAGTGCAAAGGACTTAGCCAGCTATTTGGCTGCTGGACTCAACATTTTACTGTCAAGTTTCCCAGATGTTCACACAGTGTGTCTGAAGCTTTTGCTATCCCATCTGACAGATTTTTTTCCTCAAAGAGGGAAAGGAACTGAAGGGCTTAGGAATTCTGAACAGAAGAAGCATGGGAGCAAGAACAGAAATACAGAAAGTGAATGGTGCCTTTGCTGACCTGTGAAACATCCAAAACCAGTATCACATGTTTCAGTTATTTATTGCAACCTAATGTATTGAAGTTGCATTCCTACTTCCATCTTGTTCAAATGAAATACTTTAGATTCATTGCATAGAAGCAAAAGACTGTCTCATGGGATGTAACAGAGTAGAAATAGAGACTAGATATTGATTTCAAAATTTCCAGAGGGAATAGATAAGTCTTTGGATTACCCCAAACTAAGCCTTCTGAGGCTTATGCATTACTCAGAGGTCAATTCTTGCAAGTTAGAACAATTTGGCTATTTGACTACTCAGATCTTTGAACACTCGCTGTTCATATGGATCATGGGTGGACTTAGTATTTCTTGTATCCAAAGCATATGGAAAAGACAAAGCGGAAAAGAGGCTACAAATCTTTGACCTTTACAACAGTGAACTGGCCTATTCAAGTGTTGATTCAGGGATGCTTTGAGAAACAGCGATCAATTTTTAGTAAATTTGAATAAGCATTCAATTTTTGTAGCTAAAAGTTCTCTCTAATCACATTTTTCATAAATATTCATGTGATCAGTGTTCTTCTATTTTTTCTGTCCATTTAAGACTGATTTTTCTGCTGGGATCCACTATGTGATCGGATGAATTCCACTAAAGAAAAAAAGATTTCTAAAAACATGGATAATGTATAGAGATGAGATTGCTCAGATGAACTTATATAGCACACATGTCAGTATGAGATAAGCAGCTGTTTATATGTTCACATTTTTACTATGTCCAGAAAAGCTTATTTTTCATAAATAATACCTGAAGAAAAGCATAACTTATTTTCCAATATCAGAAACTCATTTATCATCTTCCACTATCCTGAAAAGTAATAAATATGAAAAATTAAACTCCTATCAGATGGAGCAATGACAATTCTAAGACTAGAATTTATTTAAGACCTTATATACCTCTTTCTACATTTTCACTAAAAAAGGCTCAGCTAAACACCCACCTATCTGACTTCTAGGAGGTACAAGAATATTTTTCAGTTACAGTACTAAAAGCATAATAAGGAGTTAATTCAAAAAAAGAGCTCCATTCCCAGTTTCAACATTTTGAACAAATCTACAAAAAGAGGATCAGCAGCATCATCACTACCATCATCACAAGCAGCTGCAGAATGACGGAGTAAAAAGTATTTCCAGGACCAGTTATTTTGAGACCTTATGCCAATATGCTGGAGGAGGGAGACATTCAGAATAACCAGCTGAAGAACTGATGGTCTGAGGAAACAGGACAGCATTTCACAGGAGTAACTAAATGATTCTCATCTTGTGTTGAAAAAGTGAACAGGAGGGAGGAAACACTCGCTGAGTTCTGCAGAGGTGACACAGAGGATGTCCTTGCTATTCAAGTTGCATGTGAACAAGGCTGCACTGCTTTAAAAAAGGTGTGCAATGTAACAAGACATGCAATCAGAGCAGAAGCACAATGACAATCTATCTAAATTATTTAGGTCCTAGGTACAGCAGTAGTTGTCCAGTGCTGGGCATGAGACTTCAAGAAAGAAGCAGGCCAAGTGAAGAGGCTCTGGACAGAACAACAAATATAAACATAAATGAAGAAAACATAACACATGAGAGAAGGCTGAAGAAAATGGGGTTGCTCCATCTACAACAGAAAAAGAAACCCAAAACAATCGAGAGGACACATAACAAAAATCTTCATTATAGAAAAAAAGAAGATTTCTTTATTTATGGTTCTAATTGATAGGTTTGTACAACAGTGAAAAAGAGAAATATCATGAAGTAGAATATAATGCTATTGTAGGAGTTCCTATCTTTGGAAATCTTTAAAGAACAAGTTAGACAGTCTTGACAACAGATGAGAAGAGTGGATGATATAATCCCTTTCCATAATCAGGTCATTTACAAGCCTCTGTTTTTATGATTTTGTGATATCTAACAGGATTATCTGTACTATGACTGGTGAGGGTGGAGGGGTGAAGTTGGCACAAGATTTGTCCCCAACCTCTCTGATGCTATTCACTAAACTGAGCAGTGCAAAAAAAATGGGTCTTCTTGCATAACCTCCCTTAGGCATTGGTTTGGAACTGGCAGCACTGGTCTGACTGAATGAAACTGCAGCTCCTATGGCTCATTTATTAGGGCTATTTTCCAGCATTATGGTACTGGAATGTACCGCATGCTGTAAGAATAATTCATTTGACCTCACCAAAGTCAATCTGTAACTCATCTTTATCTCTTCACCAGCTACACAGAATCATAAAATGGTAGAGGTTGGAAGGGACCTCTGGAGATCATCAAGTCCAACCCCCCTGCCTGAGCAGGATCACCCAGGGCAGGCCACACAGGAATAGAATCAGGTGGGTTTTGAGAGTCTTTAAAGAAAGAGATTCCACAAACTCTCTGGGCAAGCTGTTCCATGCTCCATCACCCTCACAGTGAAGAAGTTTTTCCTTATGTTGGACTTCCCATCTTCCAGTTTGTGACCATCACCTCTTGTCCTATCACAGGGCACCACTGAAAAGAGAATGGCCCCTTCTACTTGACACCCACCCTTCAGATATTTGTAAACATTAATAAGATCCCCTCTCAGTCTTC
>JAAGNO010001363.1:11898-30175 GCA_033439905.1 Ceryle rudis | reverse complement strand
AGCATATTGGCTTTCTCGTTTCAGAGCTTTTGTAATAGCAGTTCTGAATCTCTGCTTTATAGTATCAAAAAAAATTAATTAAAAAACTATGAAAAAAAATTTCAGAGGCCAAGTTTTTCCTTTAATATTTTTAAATTAAAATGTAGCTTGGTTTATAGCTCAGAACTGGTATGGGATATAGGTACTTAGATTCTTGCCTGTTGTACAGGGTCTTTACCTCCAGGTAACAGTTATAGAAGAAATAAGATGATAGGAGCCATGCCCCAGGGACATCTAAACAGATGATCCTTTCCCTGGCACTAATGAGTTCTCCACTGATTAGTCTGCAGGTCAGTTTTATCTGAGACGTGACTATCCCATGTTAGAATAACCAAAACTGAAATTATATGAATTTTGTCCTCCATATCTGAATTATTATTATTATTATTTTTATATCTAGTCTCTAGATCAGAAAGTGAGAGCTCTTGTGGCAACCCAGTGTGGTTACTGCTAATGATTAATGCCATGCATACAGGATTGCAAAGTACCCGATTGTTTGTCTCACCTGCTGCTCTGGCAGCTTCAGCTAATTGCTCTGTTAATAAAGTACTGCCTGAACTCAAAAGGGCCATATTTACATGGCAAATAGCGGGGGAGGAGGGAGCAAATTTCATTGCATTTGCTAAAAGAGGGAGGGGGCTTTTAGCATTACATTACGTGTCCTTTTATTGACTACTGAAAACTCCCTATTGGCTACTCTCAGCCTGTCACTGCACTCAGTGAAGTTGAAATTCTTTCTGTTTGAATAGCCATAGGTAGTTGCATTGCTGCTAAATTTTAGCTGCTGTTAACACTTAACGTAAAACTCTTCAGAGAATTTGAGGTGGTTTTTCTTTTAATTTTATTCCTCAAGTGCTTTTATTTATTTTATTTTATTTTTTGCATTTGACAGCTTGTGAAGAGATGAGTATTGGTGAGGTTAGAAAAAGAAAATATAAATGTTGTCCAGGCATAAATGCATGAGGCAACAATGTGGTGGTAACAAGAAATTCAAAAGCAGGTAATCTACGGAGGAGTGCACTGTAAGATCACTAGCCCATTCATACTGAATTGCTGTGCTCTGCTGACTTGAGCTTTCATGGCATAATGGCTTTAAAAACCTAGAGGGCAGACAGCAAGGGTTTGGCCCTTCAGTAATTTTAATGCAAGCTTAATGAAAGCTGAAGTTCCTCTGAGGTTATAATGTACAGCCATAGCATATCCTGAATAGCTGAAGAATTCACAGGTCTATTTGGATGCCTAAGTATAGATTTGGAGGTCAATTTTAAGCATGTGGGTCTAAAGATGCATGATTTTTCTAGGAAAATTTCCCAAACTTTCTTGAACTACTTCCTGCAGATCAACATACAGGCCATGATTCATAGAATCATTCAGGTTGGAAAAGACCCTTGGGATCATCAAGTCCAACCATTAATCCTACTCTACAAAGGTCACCCCTAAACCATGTCCCTCAACATCACGTCTAAACAACCCTTAAGCACACCCAGGGACGGTGACTCAACCACCTCCCTGGGCAGCCTATTCCAGTGGCTGACAATTCTTGCTGTGAAAAATTTTTCTTTCATGTCCAGATTCAATAAATTCCTTAAATATACTTCTGGAAAACTTTGCATACTAATAATTAGTGCAGGGTTATTTGTATACTTAATCATTCTCTTGAAGATTTTGAAGCCAGAGGTCTGGCTCCTAAATTTTTGCATTCTTTTTCTTGTGGTAACATGAATCTTGCCTCTAAAAATCACTGTAGCTGGTGTTAAACAGAGCTCCTTTTATGCATCTTACTTGTAAGAACTGCATTTTATTATTAAGGGACCATGGCATATGCTGATTTAGGTCAGAGATCAGTATCATTTCTTTCTTATTTGACACAGGTTACAGTGTTACCAGATATAGAAAAAAAATATTCAAACTGCTGGAAAAAAAAAAAAGAATGGAAAATCAGAGAGTAAAAATCTGCCTTATATTTAAAATGTTACAACTGTTACCTCGGTGAGAAGAATACATTATTAGAAGCAATTCAGATTGTTGTGGAAGAAATACATCTGTATTATAGATGTTTGTTAAAAGATTATGGTGAGGTGCTAGAGACCTATATGCAGAAATACATGGGTAAAATTTGAATTTTCTGGTGATTTTTTGGGGTCAAAAAGTGTAATGTTGTGTTTTGTACCAATGTATGTAGTCTGAGTGAATATGAGTGGTCTATTAGAAACTATAGTTGAAATAGAGTATATTTTCTTGAGTGAATACCTATAAAGAAGCATACAAGTTATACCTTTGTCTAATATAACTTCTAGTGGCCAAAGAGAAACCACTTATACTAGTAAAGACTTCCTATTACAACCATAAACTGTTCCAGTACCTAGCTGTTAAGGGAATAACACAAAAAGACTTTAAAGAAATCCAAACAGTTTTTTTACCTTTTTGCAAAAACAAAGAAAAATATTTCATTTAATAAATTTAATAACTCATAAATAGAAATTTGATTAAATTATTTTGCGTGGATCTTGGAACATAGATTTCTTTCTTTTTTTCTTTTTTTTTTTTTTTTTTTGTGGGAATTTTCATGGGACAACTAAACCAAATCTACCTAAACTTTGCTACATTTATCATTAGGTATAATCTGGGATTACTGTACCACATTTATTCTTTTGTATGTACAATATATAGAGAGAAATAAAAGGGAAAAAAAAAAAAGAGTGGGATGTAAATCATGGTTATTTAAGCAAGAGAATCATCATCAAAGTCACTGAATTTTACTTTCTATAATATTTGCACTAAAATTGTTTCCAGTTTACAAGTATCCATTAATAAATTGTGTAAATAAGGGTATGCTGACCTGAAATAGATAACTACTTCTGTGGAATGAGTTAATCCAGGAAATTTATTTTAATTTGGATGAAGTAAAACTTCATTAAATGTGGTATCCCTCAGCTGACTGTTTAAATCTTTAGTATCATTACTGCTACTATTGTTATTCTTCTCTCCCTTCCTAAAAGCAAATAGGATCAACACAGTTGGTCTTTGGGCATACCAATAGATTTCAAGTACAGCAGCAAAGCAAGGACTTCTCCCTTGTATTCTACATATGCACATAGTACACAATGTGCCATGATAATAATTTCTGATTTTTTTTTTTTAAATAAAGGCTTCTCTAGTCTCAAATGCAGCATTTCCAACTGTATTGCAGAGAAAAAAAGGAATCATAGAAACGTCTGGGTTGGAAGGGACCTCCAGAGGTCATCTAGTCCAACCCCCCTGCTGAGAGCAGGGCCATCCTCAACTAGAGAAGGTTGCTCAGAACCTCATGAAGCCTCACCTTGAATGTCTCCAGGGATGGAGCCTCAACCACTTCCCTGGGCAACTTGTTCCAGTGTTCTACCATCATTCCTGTGTTCTACCAAGGAGGTCAATTTATGGCAGCATGAGACAGATGTTGAAAACTTTGTGTGGGATTGATCATGCAGAAGAACCTTATTGTGGTCATTGTCACTGGCTGTGACAAAATTGGCTACCTAGGTTTTGTTTCTCAGCTTAAAGCTGCTTGAGGTTGCTAAGTACTGTACATACGATTGCTGGGATGTTCAGAAACAGCTTAGAGAGAAAAACATGCAGCTTGTTTAATTTGTGGCAAAAGTTCCAACATGAAGCATTTAAGCATAGCTTGGGCTCAATAGAAGAAAAAAAAAAAAAAAAAGAAAAATCTGTTAATAATAATTGTATATTAACACAAAGGGAACAGTTATAATGGAATGGAAACAAGATGGCCTGATGTATCTTTTCCAGCTCTAATTCCTGGCAGCGTAGATATTAAAAGCCTTCCAGACAAACAACCCTAAAAAAACCCTTGAACTAACGATCCCATGTTGGTCTCTGCAACTATCAAAACCTTGATAGTACCCAATGGAATTACTGAGAGGCCTTACATTCCAGAAAAGGGCAACTTCAGGTATTGACAATTTAAATGAAAGATGGATTATGATGCTCTGCATGTGAAACTTAAATTGTGAGTGATGTAGATTACAAATGAGGTTAGAAAAGAGCTTTAGGTTGCTATAATGGCACATGAATTTTCCTTATTTCCCCTGCAGAGTAGAATTTGTAATGGTAGTAGTTCTGTCCTTGGCAATAACATCCACCCAAGACCTGTGGTCCATATACGGAGTCATTCAAGCTCAGGCTTGATGGGGCTCTGAGTAACCTGCCCTAGGTAGAGATGTCCCTACTTGTGTAGGGAGGTTGGACCAGGTGACCTCTAGAAGTCCCTTCCAGCCTAAAATATTCTATGATTCTATTCTCTATTCCCAGCTTTGAAAATCGTGCTATTCATTTGATAAAATCCAGATTTTTGGGGCAGTGTATTTAAGAAATAATCCACTTAACCTGTGTATTTTTCTTCTTTTTTTTTTTTTTTTTGAAGGTATTAATTTAATGGATTTTTAGACAATGCTTCCAAATGTACCAGTGTTAATAAACTTTGTGCTCTTCGAGTCAAATATATATCATTCAGGCCAGAAGCTGCATAGTAGCAATGATTACAGACAGACATACAACTAGAAGTAAAATGGGAAAACAGGAATCACTTGCACATGCATCAACCTTTGGATTCAAAACAAGAATTTGTCAATCTTTAAAATATTTTAATAGATTAATACATTTGGAATGTACCATAGAGAAAGCTTCAATAGTGACTAATAAGGTGATCATATGGTTACATGAGTTTCCTTTCTTTTTTCTTCTTTTAGAAGAAAAAAACCAGGAATCCTTACATTTAGACATGCCATAAACATAACGTGTAAGATTTTGTTACTATAGATGCAATACTGTTTTGCAATGTCCTTTCTTAAGGTTGCCATAGCAGTGTAACACCAAACAGAGGTAGAGTTTTACGTAGTTACAAGTGTAAGCAGTCAGCTGAAGCAAAAAAAAGACACATATTGCAAATCACATTGTGGCTTTGGGGTGGACAAAAGCCTCTTAGGAACTAAGATGCTTTAAAATTTCTTCCAACTTGTTGCCTTGGTAGACCATCAATGATCACAGTCACTGTAGGGATAGAGAAAGTTTGGAAAAGTTGCTGGAAAGCAGATTGATTTAATGAACATGTAGTACAAAGGGCTGGAAATAATAACTCACATTATCCTCATTCCTAAAGAATCCAGTGGGGAAAATGCCCGAGTCACTGAATGAAACATGGAATGATGTCACTGACTTCTGCCAGCAGGCTTTTTTCCTCCTAGTTTCTTTTCTTTACTCCCTAAGTCAGACCTTAATCCTGTATTACTGCTCATGACAGGTTGACTCTCGTCCTTTTACTCTGTCCTTACAATTTTTTCTATATGTTTCACTGAAATCTTGAAATAACCAACCACATGTTTCACCTCCAAACAAGATTTTAATCCGTCTTTGGCAGAATGGAAACAAATTAGGAAAGTGATGCATATATATTGAAAATGTAAATGATTTGGGGGAAAATAAATAAATAAATAAATAGTTAATGTTTTCCCAAATAAAATAAGCTTTTCAAAGTCTGATTTTCATTATTTAAGGTAATAACTCGTCCGTGTGGGTTTTTTGGTGAAACTTGCAGACCTTCCCTTCTTCCAGGAATACAGGGCCCTAGAACAAGTATGGGGCTGCAACAACGAGGACTTGGCGTGTTTATGTTACTGACAGAGGTGATGCAAAACTGAAGAAAGGTAAGAAGTGTGGATGCCAAGCTGAGCCACACTGTTCAGATGAGAAGTTAATGAGGGCAACGGTTCTGTCAGAAATGACAGGATAGCTGGTTGGAGAAACCCGAAGAATACAGTCACAAAAAGACAAATTCTGCTTCACCTTAGTTCAAATGCATACTAAAAACTTACTTGGCTCTCCACCAACCCAGGAGGATTTGGAAGCCTGAGGTTTTAAGTAGATTTTGGAAATGATTACATCAAAAAGTTTGTTTCTGTTACATTCTTGTGATTTTACTACTATACTCACAGAACATGAGGGGTTGGAAGGGACCTCTGAAGATCATCGAGTCCAGCCCCAAAGAATGTTACATAGGTTTCAAAGTCTCATGTATGTTCATAGCTTCAAAGCTTTCTTCCAGCAGCTACAGCCCCAGTGAAGTAAGAACTAATTTTTGTTGTAGTATTCCCTTGTTTTGTTGTTGTTAAAGTAGAATGTTTCATTTTTTTCACTTCTGGTCTGCAGATTACTTGGAGACCTCTTGATGTTGAGAATAGCAGTTGTATTTTATTGACTGTGATGTAAAGTTTCTTCACAAGAATGTCAAAGTAATTCTAGTATATCTTTCTATCAGCCGTATTATTTAAGGGCCTGTTCACATAAATAATTTTACTGTGCCATTGCCTGAGGACTCTGCTTACAGACCAGGATATTAGGCAGATAGCAATGTACAAAGAAATCCTTACTTGAGGAATTTGAAAAAATTCCTTTTCTTATTTCTATTGTCAGACTGCAGAGGTCTGACCAACTGCATTCAGACTTGGTTATCTCTTTCTCATCTTTTTGTTACCCCTGCTATTTTATTTTCAGTTGTTTGGTCTTGTTCCTTCATTACTTTTGAAGGGCATGGAAGATGGCCAGTAGCTTTTCTGATCTGTGCTCCCTGTCTCTCCCACAACTCCAGGTTTCCTAAAGATGTGTGAATCAGAGAAAGGTACAGGGGGTCAGGGAGGTGAGGACAAGAGGGAGGATATCAGGGAAGTTTTGGAGCAACTCACAGTATCTAACAGAATATACCTAGAAAGTAGGATATTAGAAACAACATTTTGAATGTGAATAATCAAAACCAGAGTAATTTTTAGATATTATTTCAAGCTGTGATCACAGCTTTCACCTAACTTTTACGGCTATAAAAGGCCAAGATCTACTGGACTTTTTAGTGTGTCTGCTCATTTTTCATGATGAGCGAAGAATAAAAAGAAAGATCTTGACAGAATTAGTCCTTTATGAGAGAAATGTAAGAGTTTATTCTGTGTTTTTTTCCCCTCTTGGAACGTTTCCAGTATTTATACCTAGCCTCTATTTTAAAAAAATAAAAAAATAAAAAAAAATCTTTATTCATGTGAAGAATTTCTGTGAGAAAAATCACCAGTATCAGTGTTATCTGGCAGGTCTCTACTCTGCAATTCTCAAGCAAGTCCCATTTTGAATTGGCAGTATCAGAAGAGATGACATTATCTTTATATAGATTTGAAGAAAGAAAACAAAAAAATGTCATCCATGTGAAGGTGAAACTTCAGTTGAGATGCCTGTAGGAGGAGTTTTCATGCCATTTTATCTTTGTTCAGCAACTTAGATTGTGCAAGAACTGTCTGAAGACAGATTTGGCTGCCATGAGAGTGTAACAAATGGATAACTCATAATTTTATTTCTTGTTTGGTTGGGCTTTTAATTTTTTTTTTTTTTCCAAGCAAACAGCATGTCTTTCTTTTGTACTGAAATAGGTTTTGGGGTTTTTTCATGGTTTATTTGATTTTGATTTTGTTTGTTTGTGGGTTTTTTTCATTTTTATTTTATTTTTTTATTTGGTTGTTTGTTTTCTGTTGAGATTTTAACATTTTATTCAGGAAAAGCCTTGTTAGCTGCAGGAATAAACCTCACCTTTGTTATTTTTTTTTTTAAATCCCAAAGTAGGTTTCTTTGCATCGGGCCCCATCACACTCTAGGTCTGCCCACCAGAGGAACTAACTGCTGTCAGTACGTGGCATGTAAAATTTATTCTTTGTTAAAACCAACATCCCTTAAAAACTCCACAAAATATATTTTTCATATAACATCCGCCTGCAAAAAGTGATCTTTAATTCACAGGTATGCGAATATCTTAAAAAAAAAAAAAAGATGACTGAATTTATATATTTGGTAAAAATGCGTGGATGATGTAGTGCTGTTGGCTGCTTTTCCTAGTTCAGGGAACAGTGGGATGCCTTTACAGCAGACTCTGGTCTATCTCTTCCTTTCAGTGTGCATTTTTAAAGTGAGTAATATGGACTATAGAGCAGCTCCCAGTTAAATGTCAAGAGGACAAATTGAAAATGAAGGGCCACGTAACGCTGCTAGAAAGTCAATTTATGTACTTCCTGAAAGACTTCTTGTTCCATTGTAGTCTCCCTCTCCAACACCTATTTTACTCTTCAGTCTTAATTTTGTGAAGGTTTGCACAGCTCTGTCTGCGTGTGTGGATCTCTTGCTCTGCAGATTTTTGCTCTGTTGATTCATTGCTTCGTCCAGATGAACTGAAAAGTAAGGGTGGGGCTGCAGGCCCAGGAGGACCTTATTCTGAATCTAATGTCCTTGTATAACTTTGCTTGTGACAGTGTTGTTACCTTTCTAGTGAAAAGGTCTTGTCTCCCCAAAAGTTTGTGAGTGCTTTTTGATTAGGAAATTGAAATATTGCCATAAATCACCTTGAGATTAAAAAAGGGACCTACTTTAATTTAGTTCTGATGATAAATATGTCTTGGGAAAATTGATGAAGTCACTCCTTCAACTGGATTCTGGCTTTGATTGGATGGACTAGGCAGAGTGATATAGAAAAAAATGCACTTTATAGCCTAAATGCTTATATGTATCAGCTCTTCTTTATATCTGTGTAGTTGTGTTTGTCTTTCATCTTTTATTCATGCCTTTTATACATGTGGATATAAACGTTTGTTGATTGCCATATCAAAAGACAGAAGTAACATCCTAACAGTCGGAATGATACATGCAGAAAGACTTTATGATACTCAAAAATTTGCAAGAATTATGCTCTTGATATTTCACCGCTTGAGCCCAGATACGGTACGTGAGATCACTAGTGACTTAGAAAGCACAAAAGGGTTTGGTTTAGGAAGATGTTAGTTGAAGCCTTTCATGCCTTCCGCTCTTGACAGTGATTATAATGAAGATAATGAAGTGGCTGACGATAGAGTTTTGAAGAATGAAATACGATAAGAAAGGAATTGCACAATAGATACAGAAATGGTAGCTCCACTTGGTAGTATGTGGGTAACCAAAAGAATAATACAGAAAGACAGATGATTTCACAGGATTCCAAAGTCCTGAGATATCTTTCTTAATAGTTTGATGACAGAGCTCTGTTCTATATATTCGAACTGAAAGAAAAACTATAGGTTTAACTCTCGGTAAGTCAGCTCTTCTTAGCCTTTTAAGAATAGAGAGAAACTGTTTCCACGCAGTTTCTTAATTCTGCAGAATTAAGAGCTACCATCATTGAACTTCCTGACTTCTGTGATCTGGAAGTTGTCAAGGTTAACAACTGAGTTTATTTACATTGTTTATGGAGGAGGAAGTGTAATTTATCTACTGGGACTAGGAGTCAGCTAAGGCAAGGTGTGCAACAGATGCATTTCAAGGTTGGTTGTGCGGAGTTTTTGAACCATAAGAATTGCTTTAATACACTCGATGGCACAAATATTTGAATAGGCCAGACCTTGGCATCATAAATATGGGCTTGAACCATCAGAGTTATCTCTTGAATGCATATAAACTAAAAATGTGGGTAGAGAAAATAGAAACACCATACAGAAAAAACATTTATTCTTTTAAGAGTGAATGAAGAATAATCTTTCCTCTCTTCAAGACAGTGGTATAAGTTTCAAAACAGAAATTTTTGATTCCTTTTGCTCCACTTAGATATCCCGCATAAATCTCCAAACCCCAGTACAGGATGACAATTGCAGCTCCAGTGAATTAGAGTTGTGCAAGGGTTTTGTTCAATTTGATACTCTTCAGAGGATTTAATTCTGGCTTGGAATTTGAAAAGTACCTAAGTTGTGTTTGGTATGTATGAAAATCAAGCAGATTGTATTTAGCCATTGAATTTTTATATCCAAAGTTCTTGGTTTCTGATCGTGAGGTAGAAATAAATGTCAAGGTAAAGGCATGGTTTGTCTTCCACTCCTCTCCCTCCACAGGCACATGTATATATATTATTTTGCTCCTGATATAGTTAATTAACAAATAATTCTGACTAAAGGAATTGTGGAATACTCTGGCATTTTCTTCCCCCAATAACTTATATTGCTCCATATGTTACACAGGGTGGTCAACCTTTTTATCTAGCTAGCTGACTATTAAAAAATCTTTATTTTGCAAAGGCCTAAGAACATATATTCCAGAATTTGGGAAAGCTCTTGGTGGTACATGCCAGAGAGGGTGACAACTTTGCTACCGGGTAGTAGTGTCTTGAGATAACTCTGTGCTGGTGCGCAGCCGGAAAATACTGGTTTGGAACTGCACAGTAATAATGCTGACCCCGACAATCCCTCTTGGCTCAATTCTTCCCCAGATCAGGGGTTTTGATTAAAATCTTGATGTCAGTCGTGTGTTGTAGCCCCAGCTAAAGATGCACAAATCGAGAACAATCGGGCAAGGAGCACCCGCTTGCTCTGTGATTGAGAGTTTTGTGTTTCCTTTAACCTGGTATTTTACTAACGAGCATTCCTTTTCTTACCCATAAAACGAATGAATTTTGCTGACTCCGGAGGACAGGTACTTCATTACCTTGCACAGAAATAAGGGAAATGAGAGCGACACTTGGAAGAGAATAACGTGAGTTTATTTGAAAATGGAATCCCAGTCTTAATGTGCTCTGCTTAGCAAATTGTAAGCAGGAAGGAAAGTCTGGGTTCTGGAGGCTGCTGAAGAATGGTGGTCCCCAGGGGTCAGTTCTGGGTCCAGTCTTCTTCAACATCTTCATCAATGACCTGGAAGAAGGGATGGAGTGTACCCTTGGCAAGTTTGCTGATGATACAGAACTGGGAGGAGTGGCTGATACACTGGAGGCCGTGCTGCCATCCAGTGAGATCTGGACAGGCTGGAGAGCTGGACAAAGGCAAACCTAATGAAGTTCAACAAGGACAAGTGTAGAGTCCTACACCTGGAGAGGTACAACACCATACACCGGTACAGGTTAGGGGTAGACCTGCTGAAAAGCAGCCTCATGGAGAGGGACCTTGGTGTCGTGGTGGACAGTAAGTTCTTCTTGAGATAGCAATGGGCCCTTGTGGCCAGGAAGGCAAATGATCTCCTGGGTGCATAAAGAAGAGTGTGGCCAGCAGGGTGAGGGAGGTTCTCCTCCGTCTCTACTCTGCACTAGTGAGACCACATCTGGAGTGTCGTGTCCAGTTCTGGGCTCCCCAGTTCAAAAGGGACAGGGAAATACTGGAGAGAGTCCAGCAGAGAGCTACAAAGATGCTGAAGGGACTGGAACATCTCTCTGCTGAGGAAAGGCTGAGAGCCCTGGGGCTGTTTAGCCTGGAGAAGAGAAGCCTGAGGGGGGATCTTATGAATGTTTACAAATCTCTGCAGGGTGGGTGTCAAGGTGAAGGGCCCAGGCTCTTTTCAGTAGTGCCCTGAGACAGGACAAGAGGTGATGGTCACCAGGGGAAACACAGCAAGTTCCACCTCAACAGGTGGAACTCTCTGCGAGAGTGACAGAGCATGGGCCAAGCTACCCAGAGAAGTGGTGGAGTCTCCTTCTCTGGAGACTTTCCAACCCTGCCTGGATCTGTTCCTGTGTGTGCTGCCCTGGGTGATCCTGCTCTGGCAGGGGGTTTGGACTCGATGATCTCCAGAAGTCCTTTCCAACTCCCATCATTCTATGATTCCATGAATTTATTGTGACACCACGTATTTCTTCCCAATGCTTTTGGAGTCAGTTATAGACACGTTGGCAATTCTCTTGCATCCAGCTTTTGTCCCACAGGCCAGCGTTTTCTAGACTACCAGCCTGATGCTCTTCGAGCCAATTTCTATACGGATTTGTTGTTCAAAGTGATATGTATGTTCTCTACTGAAAGCCACAAAATCAACAGGCTGCCCTGCGTGTCATTTCCTCCTTTTCTATTGCCAGTAGGACCAAATAGAACACTGTTTTTTAATATGATTTTGAAACCAATAATGAAGATATACAAAGATGGCTCCTCATTTATTGAGAAACTTAACATGGATGAGTTTCTGGCAGATCACATTGTGTATAATATTTATTAACTGATTTATTCTTTCCCTAGAAAACTCTATCTAAGGAAATATCCCCTCTTTTTAAACTGACTTTATGTTACAAAATTGACTTTAAATGTGGAAATACAGACACATTTATGCAAGAGCTAAGAGCTCAGAGAAAATCCAGTTGTATATTTTTCTATATCTGTAAGAAATATTTCTAGTTAGAATTTATCTCAGCAACATTTTAGTTGATTTTTATTTAAAAAAATGATAATGCATTTTCAGAAAGAATTTGCAAAGACATTTTCAAAATTTGTGGTGTCTATAAAACACAAAACAGAACTATAGAAGGATTCTTTTCTTTCTCTAGTGGTAACAGGTCTCAGTCAGCTTATGGAGAGGAAAATTGGCCCGTTTGGTCAAATATGGTTCTTGATTATCCATCAGATACGAAACGAAGTTCTGTAATGTTCTCTAAAAGCTTGCAAAATTAGGCTTTGTCAGAAGAGAAGGTGAATTTCAAGAACAGTCTGCTTTCAGTGGCAACCTGGATGAGTTAGGCTGTGAACTGACTTTGAGTTTCTGGTGTCATAAAAGGGCATGAATCCAGCTTCCAGTTCTTATTCTGCAGCAGTTTTAAGGTACAGATTATTCTGAGGAAATGACTCACTGCCTGCAATGTGTAGAAATATGGCCTCTGTCATAGACCAGGTCTTGATTATGTTATCACATGAAACTTTGATATATAGGTCAAATACTGTACAGCTGTACAAAAGCAGGTATGTCCTGTGAGCAGCAAAATTATCTAAGTGGTTGCAGAATTTCAAGGCACATCACCCACGTAATAGCTCAGTAGTCATGACTGGAGGTACCAAACAAGTACATGAGAAAAAGAAAAGTGTTGTGGTGATTAAAGAGCAAATACAAGGCATTAATTATAATTGAGAAAAGTTCTGGTCCTATTCTGACTGAAGCCAATGGAAGCTGACAGATAGCAAGATGAAGCTCATAGTGCCTTTGAAGGATCTTGGTTTCAGTGCTGTCTTTCCAAACCTTCCCTTTGCCTCAGAACATGTAGATAAGGAGCACCACAAAGAGCAGACAAATGTCAGATCACCAGAATGGCTCAGCTGATGACACAGTAGAGGAATGACCTTATGAGAGAGGAATGAGTTTGTTCTATCCATCTTTTCCAAGCTTGTCAACTGGGCTTCTGTTTGTGATGGTGTACGTGGTTTAGACACCTATTCACCAGGAGCAGGGCCAAACCCACCAGTTAATTTCATAACTCCCTGTACACTTTCACTGCTGAGTTCCCGAAGTACAATCATAAGTTTGATGACTGGTCTCAGTTTGGGACTGGATGTTGTAATAAATGGTACAAACTTACGGTGGTTGTGGTACAGTTAGATTTTCAACGTGGCCAAGCAATTCAAAGAGTCTACCTAACTTCTTTGGATGCTTTTTACTAGCTCTGGAGTAAAATTTTTCAGAGGCCAGGGCTGACCCATCAGAATGTACATTCAAAGTAGCCAATGAGCAATCCCTTTATTCTTTATAATGTAATCGTTCATAAAAGTATTTAAGAAAAGGCAAGATCTATTTTCTACATGTTCCTTAAAGGGATTCCATTTTAGCTTCAATTGTAATTTTTACCTTTTTCGGTAGAATTTATTGACACAGTGCCTAGCACAAGCCCTAGATTTTGCATCATCCTTTTGTCTGCAAGCATATTCACCAGCCGCTTAATTTGTCATAGCCCTGGAGGTATCAAAACTAATGAGCTTTGTTTGAATAGACTTTTTCCAGTTCATCTAGCACACTTTGGGGTAATCATTCAGTTTCTGTTTGCTTCTGATGTGAAGCATTGTGGGAAATATAAGAAAATAATGGTTAAAAAGAAAAAAAAAAAAAAAGCAGTATAAATTGTTAACAGCCACATTCTCTGAAAAGCCCTAAAGATGTTATATTTTTAATTTCACCATTTATTGAAGTATCATGAGTACCTTTAAGTACAATCATTACAAGATAATATCAAAGGAGAATCTGATAAAATGCTATTTTTCAATTAGTTCTGAGTTTAATACTTTGCGCTTTTTTTAAGTATTTCACAGATAACAAATCTTTAAACAATCTAACCTTTCAGGCTTTGGAAGTGGACAAGATAATAACTCTGAATACATAATATTGCAGCAGTGGTAAGGGTTTAAAAATCTATTACTGGGATTACATACAGGAATACCTTTTATTGGTCAGACAATTGCATTTTCATTTTTATAAAACATTTCCCTGCACTTGGTATTGTACCACAGAGATACACAAAAGTGGAACGCAGAGGTGTGCGCCGCATAAGTAATTCCTGAGTGTCAGATACTCTGTACAACATATGCTTTTAATCTCAAGTTCCTAAGAAGATTTGTCCTTCTTGCCAATTAGGGCAACATTTGTGGTTTAGGTTATTTTTTTTTTGCCTCGGCTGCTCTAGAATAATATATCTTTAACTTCTAGGAAATTTTCCACTTATAGAATAACGGGCTTCAATTTCTTTTTTTTTTTAAAGTTAGTGAAATGAGGACAGATTCCCTAGAATTTTTGTTTAGTTTCTTCTCAAAAAAACCCAAAGAACCTGGTAGGCCAGGCACTATATTTGACTGCTAAGCAGCTCGGTGTGTCATTATTTTTCAACGGGATCTAATACGCAACTGAAATTTACTGTGTGATAAATTTGCATCAGTAAAGCCTTAATTTCTAAATAGCCTGTTACAATCTAAAAAGGATTGTTTCATATGACCAGTCCCAGGACCTCTTTGTATATTTTTACATTTCTTATTATAAGTTGATTTGATGACATTTTTTTCTCTAAAGCAGAGGAAGGAAGAGAGAGAAAGGAGGTGAAGGAAGAGATGGAAATGAAGTAGAGGAGAGAAAGAAGAGGAGTTATTTGCTTTTGAAATTTCTTATTTTGCTTTTTAAGTTATTTACTTTTTAAGTTCTTTTTGAACTTTTTTTTTGTGATGCATTGTCATATTAAGGTGATTTAGAAAAAAAATAGTTTGAAGTTAACTGCTGAAACTCATCCTACGTAAAATTGAAGTCAGTAGAAACTATGGCAAAGGGTTTTATCTTTCTTGTCTTAATTGATTATTATTTTATATTGATACAGCACAATGCATTGCCCTGCAGAGATACCCATGCTACCATTGCATAAGACACTCTGAGTATCAGAAGGAATGTCAGGCTCATCACCATCTCACATTCCTGAGGTTTGCTTTACATCTCTGCTGGTCCAATTGATAGAGGTGGAGCTTTATACCGAGACAGCTGCAATATTTCTGTGCTCATATTAGGTCTTCTGGTTTTGTAGCTCTTCCTAGCTGCACTGCGCTGTGTGGAATATGCACTTAGTGACACAAATCAGTTGACAATCCAGGGCATCTGTGGGTTCCATGCATGATACTGAGTACTTAGATGGCATTGACAAGCAGTGTTTGTCTTCTTAGAGATAGAGCTATAACTTGTGCTTGTTGCCTTCACTGGCTTCTTCAGGCTTTCATCACTTTTGAATTGGATTGCTGCTGTGAAATCTCTCCCCTCTTGGAGGTCACTGGAAAGGCAGTTCAGAATACAGAATGCAAAATATCTTATGTGGATGGCTAAGCCAGCTTCAAAAAGTACAGTAGTTCATATAGTTGAGAAAGAAAAAAAAAAAAAAAAGATTTTGATTTATACTTTACCTTATGGCTTGGTCCTCCTGTATTGTAGAGTTAAGATTTGCTAACACACAGACTCTTGATTTGTATATCTGGGGAAAGGATCATTTTCAAGGAAGAAACATGCCCAGAATAACTCAAATACAATTGAGGCATCTTATATGAGGATACAGTACCTCTGGCTTCTTATCCTATGGGACAGCATCACCTCTTTTCCTCCCTTACTATTACTTAAATGTTTAGGACCAAAACGTGATTTTTAAATCCCTGTCTATGTGAAGCAGCTTAATTGAACCTTTTGTGCTAAACAGTGACCTACTCTCAAATCTCAGTCATAGAAACAAGAACTTAGAGGGACTGCATTCAGAGAGGATGTCTAGGGAGAAAAAAACAAAAAAGTCTAAAAATTCTTCCTGAAACATTTTCTCAGAGGAAAGCCAGATACTAAATCAAACTCAAAAGGAAATCTAAGAATAAAATTGGGTTTGTGAGGCAAATTCTCTACTATCTAATGTCATGATTATGGGGTTTGGTTCTTTTATGCTGTCTTTTTTTTTTTTGGTTTCTCTTGTTTATTTTTTTATTTTATTTGCTCATTCACATTTATTTGGGTTTCTTTTTGTGTGTTTCTACTCTGGTATATTCTCAAGGATAAATTCATTCAGGTAACCTCAGCATCATATCCATGTGAGTTTTCCTATTCCAAAGTGTTTATGTAACTTCTTGCGATTAAACTGGTGATTTACAGGTTGGATTATTATAAAGTAGAACTCCAAGTCCAGGGTTATGAAACATGTGTCTTGAAAAAAAAATCTATGTTATAGTTATAAATAATGAAAGAGTAGTTTCATGAGAAAGGGTGCTAAAATATTAAATGATGCTGGCTATTCTTTATCATGACATGTATTTAATGCACTTTTCATTGTCTCTACCACTTTAAAAACAAACAAAAAAAGTTACTTCAAACATTTAATTGCAGTCCAAGACCAGTTTCTTGTAATTGGAGTAGATCTGGCCTCTTTCTTTAACTTCTGGTGTTATGTGTACCCTGGCATACTAGTTAAGGTTTATGCAAAGTTTTTGGGACTCCTTTAGGGACTGAAGGTTTCAGAAGAAAGAATGTTAAAGGTGCCACATTTTATGGTTTTGCCTGATCTGTAGAATGTGTTCTTGGGGTTCAGTGCTAGGCAGATACTTTAATATATTGTAAGAAAGAGCATATTTCTATCTAAACTGTATAACTGAACTTAAGAGCAGCCCGCATCCCACACAGATGGACGTGTCTCCACTGGGAATGCTGGGATTTGAGAGGCACACTCTGGGTGTTACGCTTTCACCATGGCTTTGTGAAGTGTGGAAGATCATGGGAGAGCGGCTGACGTCCAAAGAAACCATAGAACTATAGGGGCAAAAAAGCCAAAGGATAGAATGGGATAGAATTTGACTCTGAGAGATGCTCAAAACAGCATCTCTGAGCGATGCAACTATTAGGTGTTTGGAACCAAGAATGAAGACTTCTGTGTTCCATGTAAATGGAACCATAACTGCAGCAGAGTAACCATCATCAGACTGTGCTTCTAAGAGAAAAAAGCCTGCCTGACCCTTGGCTAGTCACTCAAGGAAATGAAAAAGATCACATTTAGTGTAGTAGTGTATATACCCTCTGTATTCAGGGACTGCCAGGCAATATTGGCTTATACAAAGCATTGATTCCTCAGGATGGCATGATTGCTGAGTTAAGTATACACATGTCATCTCAGGCCTTCAAGACATCACTGTTTTTGTCAGACAGTTGCTCTGCTCTT
This sequence comes from Ceryle rudis, assembly GCA_033439905.1. NCBI lineage: Eukaryota > Metazoa > Chordata > Aves > Coraciiformes > Cerylidae > Ceryle > Ceryle rudis. Next base: position 12,657 of record JAAGNO010001363.1, on the reverse strand, counting down.
CCTTTGGTGGATATTACTTGTGGCATTTAGTCTTTTGGGGTTTATTATGGTAATAGTTTGATTTTTATAGCAGGCGGTGGAGATATTCTTTTTGATACACTTGTGAAAATCTAAATATGAGTTTATCTGAGGGGTTTTTTTTAGCAGTCTGAAGTAGCTCATCCTCTGAAGTATTACTGTACTGATGAGTTTGAATAAGCTGTTCAGTGCAACAAACAAATTTGGCCAAATTGACTATCTGTCAACTTATGTTGGAAATTTAGAATATCTGGTTTGGCATATCTGGGACAAAGTTGCTAAAAAATGCTGGTAAAAGCACCAAACCCTTTATGATTAGACACTTGTTTTTCAGCAGTAACAAAAATATACCAGAAAAAGTCCCTGAAAGGAACAAACTAAAGGCAGCAGTTAAATTTATGACTTTGCCTTTGCTTGGATTACCACCTGGATTAACAGTCATTGCAACAATGGAAAGCATTAGTTCAGGGAAGCTGAAGTATTTTGATGATGTGTTGTTTAAAGGTCCTTGTGAGTCTCCCCTACCTCAACATTTGTTTGGGTTTTTTTTTCCATAAAATAGGTTTTTTTATCAGCACCCTAAAATGAATGTTTATATTTTTTTAATACTGGAAGGCTCTGCCTCAAACAAACTTCCATTTTGCTATGATACGTTTGTCCAGTAAATATATTTGTATAGCTGTAAGTAGACAATCACTTTACTTTTAAAATATGTAAGGTCTTAGAGACTTTTAGTGAAGA
>JAAGNO010001362.1:0-14124 GCA_033439905.1 Ceryle rudis | reverse complement strand
TTTCCTTTCCTTTCCTTTCCTTTCCTTTCCTTCTCTTTTCTTCTCTTTTCTTCTCTTTTCTTCTCTTTTCTTCTCTTCTCTTTTCTCTTTTGTTTTCTTTTCTTTCCTTTTTTTTTTTTTAATCAATCCCTAAATCTGTTACGATAAGTTTCATACATATGACATGTTATGTTGTTTGAAAAAGCAAAGAGCATTTTGCTATGACCCTGTCTGTCCCGTTGACTTTGCCTGGAAATGCCGATGGAGAAGTTTTGTTTGCAAAACTAGTCATAGAAAGATAGCGTTGTGCATTCTGCCCTGCAGTGTTTGCATAAGCACTGGCGGCAGAACTAACACAAATATTCGTGGGAATTTGTTTTTGCAAGGTTAATGTCAGGAATGATTTATTGAAGCTTTCCTCCTGTTCACCCGTCTGGCATCCATCAAGCAAGTAAACAACACCCCCATGGTTTCAGAGTGCTCTGAGGCTGGTCACTGATCAAATACTCCAGATCAGAGTCAATATTTTGGGAGTAATCAATCAAATGATATTTATTCCCACAAAATTTAGGTTGAAATACTTTGAATCAAGAGTCAAAATCAGTGTTTTTGAAGATAAATCCATTTTTTTCCTATTGATGTGTTAAAAGTTGTTCACTGAAGTTGGTGAGATAGCTGATTCAGCTAAATTTATACTCATATTATATAGAATAATTTAAAAAACCACAGCTTTTTAATGAAATTACAGAAATGAATAGGCCTGTCCTCATGTGTTCCTATTTCAAGTGATAACTATAGAAATCTGGATTCATAGGGCCCTGCTGAATTGCAGGTAGACCTCCCAGAACCAAGCCCAGCACTCAGGGAATTGAATTCGTGTGGCGACCAGATTGTAACCAATATTTTATGATTACTTATGGCCAAGTCAGTGGTTATTGAACCCACTCAATAACAGTAATTATTTTTTTCTGTTTATTTACCATACAAATGGCTATAACCTTCAAGGATATAACATGTTATGTTCTAGTCACAGCCAAAACCACTTTCTTTCACCTCCAGCAGATATTAAGTGGTTTAAAGTATGGATCAAGAACCACAGCAGGTACCTCCAAGCCAGTATTAGATTGACCTGAAATGTGCTAGTTTTGTCCTGTTCAAACGCCAGCTTATAGTATTCCTGTAAGTGTGACAACATGATTAGGCCACATTAAGCCATCAATAAAAAAGGGCTAAAGGGTGTTAGGTTTATGGTTGGACTCAATGATCTTAAGGGTCCTTCCCAATCTAAGTGATTCTATGATCAGCTGTGGATAGATACGCACTTTGCAAATGGCTGCATTTATTAAAAAGCTTTCACTCTGGTTTTGCCTCTGCTGGCAGCTACTGACACTTCAGCTCAGCCAAGAGTTGGGTGCTGCCTCATCTGCTTTGGGTAGAGATGCCCCAATTAGATAAACACTCCACATTTTGAGGTGTCCTGTGCTGTCCCTTCACCAGCAGCCCCACAGGAGTGCTGACCAGCCATGGCTGGCCCCAGGACAGACATCTGCCCATGCTGTGGGGCATCCTCGAGCTCTCCTTCAACCGTGTTTGAGTTTGCATCTTTCTGGTGTCTTCCTTGGTCTTTCCTCTGCTCTACAGGGCTCAAGTCCAGTTTGCTTTCCAACTTCTGTGTTATTAAGTTTTTTTCTTTTTTCTTCTGCAACCAGGGGAATTAACATGCTAGCATAAGATCATGGTGTGACTCTGGAAACCCTGGGTTTGGTGTTTATATCTGTACTCCTTCTCCAAAGTCTGCCCCAAAGGCCCTGGCTAGCCAGGAAACGCAGCCTTGGATCCCAGCTGCTCCTCACCATTGGTACCACCATTCAGCAGGGCAGCTTTGTCTCCTTTGGCAGCTGACATGTGGCAGCCCTGTGTCTACCTGCTCTAATACTTCCTAGAAATATAGCAGATAGAGATGGTTTTCAGAAAGACATGCAGCCTGAGGTCCATAAATGCTGGCCTTCTAGTCTCAGGCTCAACAATCCCTTCCTCTGTGAGGGGAGGGAAATTATTTAACCTGAGCTTTGTATTCATTAAGAATATGATTCTGAGACAGGAATTTCTAAAGACTGTCTATGTGCATGTCAGCATTAGTTAAAAAAATACACAAGTCAAATTTGTGTTTGGATATGTAGATGAGCTAGACATTAGATGGAGAAAGGACTTCGTAGTCTTTTTGGTTTTCAGTAAGGCATATTCTTCCCATCTTCCTGTGGAAGAAATCTATTTGCTTCCTTAAATGAAGAGTGATGAGCCGACGTGCAGTAGGGAAAGGCATGTGAAGAGCCAGGATTTATTTTTGACGTGGATCTATTCACATGGAGATTTTTCTCCTGCTCACCCCAATCTGTGTGCCTCTTTGGGCCAACAGATCCTCAAACCTCTTGGTCTTTCTTCTGTCAGGTCTACTAAGGTTGTAGGGAAAGGCTTTCCAATCTGCATGTTTAAAAACTTTTGTGCCTCTTCTGCTTCAGTTGCTTTAGCAGAGACGGGGAGGTGTGGATGTTCTGGGCTCTCCTTGCATACCCATCCACTGTCTTCCTCTGCATGGCCTGGTACCAAAGTGGTGGCATAGAATCATAGAATCATTTAGATTGGAAAATACCTTTAAGATGATTTGAGTTCAGCCATTAACTCAGCACTGTCACATCCACCACTAAACCATGGCCCTTGGCACCACATCTACTGCAGGGATATACTTCCAGGGATGATGACTCTATCACTTCCCTGGACAGCCTGTTCCAACACATTAAAACCCTTTCCATGAAGAAATTTTTCATAATATTTGATGTAAACCTCCCCTGATGCAACATGAGGCCATTTTCTCTTGTCCTATCATCACTTATGTCCCAACAGCCATGGCAGCTCTTGGATCCTTCTCTCTGTCTTAGTCTGCCATGGCCAGGCCGTCCCCTCTGTGACACAAGACAGCAGCTCAGTAGCAGGTTTGGGAATGGGACTGCAAACTGCTGACTCCTGATGAGAGCCCAGGCTGCGGGAGAGGGTCACAGGGCTGCAGAGCACAGCTACTGGAAAGGCCACACAAGCAAGAAGGACTGGGCTGGTGGCCACATCTCTCAGACTTGACTTTTCACAGCCAAAAAAAAAAGAAAAAGCCAAAAAAGAAAAAGGAAGGGATGTGGCCCTGTGCAGCATCCCAGCACATCCTGAATCTGGCAGGACTCTGGCAGATGCAGATGCTGCTCTTGGGTATTTTAGAGAGGGAGGGATCTCACAGGCTTGTAGAAGAGAAACCCAGCTCATCCCATGGCAAACTGAGGGCCGGTTTTGCCAACACTGACAGGATGAATTACTGGTGTTGCAGGATGAGACCTGCCCCTTTCCCTGCTTCAGTTATAAAACCGTTCTCCAGGGAGGCAGGGATAGCTCCTCACTTCTTTTGGCTCCACTCAGGCCACAGCTGTAGAAACATAATTGTTTGGTGAGTGGAATGGTATTATTGTTTGTCATAACTTTCATACACTGGGGCCTCTGCAGTCAATTTTTTCAGCATATTATATATTCTCTCCTCCTCTGAGAACACTCCTTCCCCACTTCCAGGCATCTCCTGCAGTCCCTACCTTTCAAAAAAACGTTATGGTTTTACTGTGGTTCTCTTGCACATGACTCTCCAAATGCTTTTTGCTTTCTGTCTGGGGCCTGCCAGCTTTGTCCTGCTGCTGCCAAATGGCAGCAGAAAGAAGAAAGGCTATCGTTTCAGGCTGGAGGCTTTCCTTTCTGCTGTGCTTTCCCAGTCCTTTTTCTTTTAAGCATAGATAACTTGAGGTCAAGGAAGAGATCATGTTAAGTCTTTTGAACAACGTTTTTGGAGTATATGTGCACCTGGCTTCTGTCAGGGGCAGCTTCCCTTGCACAGCAGGGGTCAGATGTCCCTTTGCCATGCTACCATGCTATCAGGTCTTTTTTTTTTCTCTCTGTGAGCAATGTTAGCAACCTGCTAATGCCATGCTATGCCATCCCCGAGCCCAGCGCTGAGCAAGAAGGAGAGATTAATATTAAACAGAGGGTAAGATTGTGATTTCCTTAGCTGATGGACTCAGTACAAACCATCGGGTATGTCCCAGAACTGGTAGACATGCTGCTGGCAAAACCCTCACCACCAGCATCTGCTGTACAGGCCTTGCTTTGCCCTTAGCTTCCCAGATGTTGATTTGGAGACTTGATGGAGGAAGGGGATGGACAATCATCCTGTTGCTGCACCCCATTGCCTCTGAACATCCATTTAATGCATTCAACATTAAGACCCAGGAAGAAAGCCAAGGTGGAACAGGTGAACACTGGAACAGGTTACCCAGAGAGGAGGTAGATGCCCCCTTCACTGGAAATACTAGAAGTCAGGTTGGATAGAGTTATGAGCAACCTGTTCTAGTTGAAGTTGTCCCTGCTCACTGTAGAGGTGTTGGACTAGAGGACCTTTAAAGGTCCCTTCCAAACCATCCTATGAAAGCCTACAGCAGTGTTGGTCTTACCAAAGACATACCAACGCTCCCAGAAATGATGCAATGCAGGGCCAAGACACAGACTGGCAAGGCTGGGGAGTGGGTGGAGGTGAGAAGCCCCAGCCCAGAAGCAGCTCTCTGCTTTGTATCCCAGTCCCACAGTGCCAGGAACAGCAAATCTGCTGCCAGCAGCCCCCTGGGAATGGCCTGGACACGAGTGGGGAGTGGGGCTGGCGAGCAGCAGTGAGGGGCTGTGGCCAAGGGTGCAGCTGCTGCTAGATATCAGCCACCCCTTGCTGCAAAGCAAAAGATAAAAAAATGCAACAAAAATCCTTGAAAAGACTCAGTTCCTGCCTTTCCATGGCATTTTGCTTACATCCCTTACCAAGCACTTGAATGAGAGTGTCTCCGACTTGTTTCAGAGGAAAGTACTTCATCCACGAAAACATTTAATGCCAGGCTGTTTCTCTGCATAGTAATGTTTTAAACCTTAATACCGTAGAAGCAGTTTGTCAAATTATTTGCACTGATTTTGCAGGAAGGATGTTTTTCCCTTCCTCAGCTCAGGAAATGGGAGAACCAGGCAGGAAACTAGCTAAATGCTGATGGAAATAAAAAGTGAAGATATTTATCTCACCGGCGTATTAACAAACCATGGGTAATAGTGGGGTTTTTTAACATTTTAAACCATTGATTGGTACAACAGACAAAATTGAAGTTAAGTCTCCCTTCCCTGAAGTCTCTGAAGTGGAACTAATTAATCATTACTTCTGCTTCTGGCACACAAGCACGGCCATAAACAAAAGTTACAAATTACAGTAAACACTGCACTGCAATAACTTTTGTGCTTGGAATTTAACCTGCTTTCTCTAGTGTTATACTTAACATCTGGAACATGGGGGGCCCATGTTCCCCAAAAAAAACTAGGAAAACAGAATAGTATCCCAGTGATCCCTTAGCATGTGAGTCCTCATTTGCTGCTGCTACCCTCTAAGCCACCTTTGTGCTCTTCCAGCCCCATGGTGACTGGTAACCTGTTCCCAGAGTGTAAAACAAAACATCTGTTTGTTAACAACACAAAGCTGTTAGAACAGCTGGAGTCTGCCAGGATGCACAGGACCTCTGGCTAGAAATCATTTCCCAGCTGCAGGAAACAGTCATATGGGATCTTCTGTACCAGCTCAGCATCAGCTGGGAGCTGCCTGATCTGCACCTATCCTTTCATCCATGCTTCCTGGTAAGGCACAGTGGGAGGACGGCATGATGCAGCTCCAGACTGGACCAGGATGTTCTTCATCACTGTTGCAGCCAGTGTTGTTTTTGCAAGCATGAAGAGATAGTCTGCTTTGTACTCAAACTACATTAATATTTGTCAGTCTGGTTGAACCATCCTTGGTTGACACAGAGACTGCAACTTCCTGGTATATGTTATGAGTCAATTAGCCCAAGCATGCCAAAAAGGCCACTGCGGAGCACCAGTGACACAGCTGCTATGGGGCTGTGCAATGGGGCTTTCACCTGCAGGTGAGCAGTTCAAAGCTGGACTCAATCATCCCAAGCCAAACATCAATCCTGGGGACTTACCAACAACCTTTCTAAAGGATTTGTTCTTTCAGACAAGGCTGGGGAAGCTGTTGGTGGTCAGGTACTTGCTGCTTGTCTCTCGCCTATTCCTGAATCCCTGTAGGCAGACACAGCTCTGTCCTCATGGGAATGATAGTGCAAAAGGGCTTGGGGAGAAGCTCCATGGGATGCTGCTTTTGGGAGCCAAGGCAATGTAAGCCAGACCCCTGCTCCCCCAACAGCTTATGTTGCCTTGCTGCGCCAGTACAGCTCTTGGTGTGGCTGCTGCATAAACGAGATCACCAATCCAAGTTAAAAATAAACCTCCAGTATCAAACAAAGAAAAAACTCTGATGTTACTTTTAACTCAAATCTTTTTGCTGACCTGCTTTGCAGCATAATACCTCAAACAGTTGTACTGCCAAAAGGAAGGAGGATAAGGAGGATCTGAAATGCAGTGCAGTTATGGGTATGAGTGGTTGAGGATGGAGGAGGTATGGTGGGAACTCCACCACTGAAGCTGGGGTCTCATGATTTGCATTATTTGAGCTTAGGATGCTCCTGATTTCTAGACTCTGGTCTCATTTGCTACAAACTCCTTAAAAGACAACTTAAAAAACCCAAACCAAAACAACAAAAAAACCCAACAAGACAAAAACGACCAACCATGCAAAAAAACTGCAAGCCTAAATAGCAAAACGATCACAAAAAGGCCTCATAAAGGCTATTTTTCTTTTGGTGAGTTTTGCATACAGACACATACACCCTGCCATAGGTAAACCTGGGCTGATTTCTCATCCCAGTGGCTTGGGGAGGTTGTCCCACATTCAAAGCCACTTCAGTAATTCAGTGTCACATAGGTGATGCTCTGAGACCTGATGTAGGGGATATGCAGAAGGGCAAGTGGCTATCAGAAAGACCTGGTGCAGCCAACATCATCTTGAATGCTCTGGTGGTGTGAATAGCCCCAAGACAAGAGGGAGATTCTGCTTCCTCACCCAGAAGCTCTTTTCTTTTACATTTGTTACATTTAACTGTAGCTATATTAAAGATTCCTAATTATAAGTTTCACAGATCTCATTAATCACCAAGCTGAGAACATTACAGCGATGAGCTGCCAAAGGCATGAGCAAATCACTCTTAATTACCAGTTTTAGATGATGCTCTTCAAAACTTGATTAGCTACAGATAAACAGGTGATAATTCTTACTGTCTTCTTTACAGTGCATCCTCACTATTATCCATTCTAGTCTGATTTAGGTTCTCGTCAGAATAACATTATGCTGATTAAGTAAACCTGCACACAGAGTGCTTTATGATGAAGATGATTAAGTGGGTTTGAATGATGACTAGTATCGGTGAAACTGGTGAGGGCTGTAGACACAAAAAGGAATTCCTTTTGTTCCCACAAAAAGAAGGAACTCCCTGCTGCCACCATACATTCTAATTGCAAACAGAAGTGACAAAAAGGAATGAAAAATAAGCCACACATTAATAAGCTTAATTTAAAAAAAAAAAAAAAAAAAAAAAAGGAAAAAAGCCTGCAAGAAAATGTAGACACATCAGTTGAATCTGTTCTCCGAAGGGCTGAAATTAGACCCAGGGAGTAAATTCACTTTGGGTATGGTACTAAGAGCAGAATTTGCACCTTCCAAAAGCCACTAATAGTTCTCACATACTCAAACATTCAGGTGTTGCTGCTGCCCTCCTCCACCATACGCCCTGGATCGGAATGCTCAGTGCATCTCTGGATGTACATACTCCATACTATGTGACATAAAAAGGGAGGCTCTGTTCTCCATGGGAGCCATATAGGATGGCTGTGCTTCTATCTTTGAACTCCTGTTTGGTTTTGGGGACATGCTCAGACAAGCCCGAAGCTCCAGTGGCACACACAGCTAGCAGCTAGCTGGGACCTGGGTGACATCTTTGGAAGTGTTTCTGTCCACCTCATGTGCAAGACCTTAAGCATGCATGTACTTTCACTGCTGCCCATGGATGTTTTGTTTTCAGCTACTTCTCAAAACCAGTATTTAGATCCAAACCATGCTGGATTAACCCATCTGGAGCATCCCTTCACCACAGCTGACCATTTCAGTCTTTCTTCCTTCAGGGGAAAAGAAGCATTTCCAACAATGATAAAGCAAATTTAAGAAACAAACTCGCTAAAAATGTCAGGGCTGCCAAGAATGCCTTAGTTATTCACAGAGGTTAAAAATTTATTTCGATATAAAAATTAAATAGCAAAGTTGTTTGGTATTTTTACAGTGATAAATTAGAAATTTACAGTACATACATTGAAGTAGATATATTTTCTGTACACCCCAAAATAATCAGTGTTTATTTCCTTAAAATTCAGAAAAAGGAGCTAACTTGTCTATTTAACATAAGAGCTAAGCTTGTACCTCTCCGACAGATGCTTCCAAAACCTGCAGTGAGAAGAGCACTCGTCGGGGGTGGGGAGAAGGGAGCAAGGATTGCATGGGAAGGTAGCCACTGTAAAGTTTCTAGTTGTATAACCACAGCAACTGCACTTCCGAGACAGGATTAGTCACACATTTTTTGGCTTTAAATCCGTAACAACATTGAAATGAAAGAACACAGGAGTTGCAGATACCTGCTCTCTGCAACTGCTGGGTCTTAGGCTATCTGCTGTGACTTCCCACTCACACAGTCCCAAAGTGGAGCAAGGTAAATGCACATGGATGAACACAGGTATGAAACTGTTTCAATGCCACAACAGATAATCTCACTTTGGGTTGGTACAGTGCCCCTCTGAATGCTTGGGAAAGATGTTCCTTCAGGAACAGTAGTTAGTGTCTCTCCCCAACCCACCTTCTCCCTCTAGTATTTAGGTCCCACACACTCTTTAATGGAACATCCTCCCAGGTCCCTCGTACAGCTATGCAGTGCCATCCTCATCCAACTCAATTCCAATGTCTCAAATCACTGGGGACACCCAATTGTCACAATCCATGACATCACAGGTGGAGACACACAGATCCAATAACAATGTACTACTTAACATTCACTTCTGTGTACATAACATGGTTAAAAACGCTGTTTATTGAATCAGTCAGGTCAAACATGGGTCATATTGGCCAGGAGAGTATCCAAACCATTTCTGAGTGAAGGACACTTGAGTGAATGTGACATCTCGGCACAGCCCAATACTAGGTTACAAGAAAAGGCTCATACTGTGCCCTCACCCCTTGAATGTCAACACATAGCAGCTGACTTTACATCTCTTGTGGCACCAGAAGAAATATCACATGATGGAGAAGCTCAGCCATCTGAAGATCTACTTGCAGAACTCCTTGTCCACAGAGGAATAACCAGATTGAAACACAACACTAATAGCAAGAAACTTCATGGAGAGGATAGAAAAGGCTTGGCTCATATGCGGCATTGGCCAAGACAATGCTTGTGCGTCTTGAGCAGAATGTGTCAAGTTGTCACTTGTTCTGCTGGAGAGGAAGCCCAACCGCAAAGACTGCAATTAGGGTTTGTTTGGGGTTTGGATTTTTTTTTTTTTTTTTTTTTTTTTTAAGAAACAAAGTGCTCTAGCACATGTTTCAACATTGACATTGAAACAATACACGCTTCTGGGACAGATTAGTGCTCACAGCCAGGGCTGGAATGAATTGTGGTTTGGGAAGCACATGGGGCACCTGTGTAAAAAGCGAGGACTGTAATAAAGCAGTGCCTGTTCTCAGCTGCCCTCGAAGCTTGTGCAAGTTGGGACACCAGGGGGATGCTCTGCAGCTGACCAGGCTCCAGACAAACAAAGTGAAAGCTTAGGGCACAAAAGATAAAACCATAGGTCCTTCTAAGGGATAGAACATCAGAACAGTGTTCTCTCTCAAGTGCTTCTGAGCTATTTCTATTTGCATCACCTTTCTTATTAGCCAAACAAGCCCCTGACACAAGGTTCAAGCTCCCCATGAGCACAAGCCAATGCCTCCTCAAAAGGATAAGAAAACTACAACAGTTGCTACAAAACATTATTCACCAAGAAGTTGGATCTCTTCTCTTGGGAATCCCTTTAGAAAAGCTGGAAATGTCTCTTGTCATTCCTGAGGACTGAATGCCTGCTCACGTTCCACATGTAAATATATATTTTTTTAAAAAAATAAAATCTCCATGTCTGTCAGTGAGCAATTGGAACATCATTGTGAAGCAGTCAGCTGTACTGTGATGTCATGGGCTGAGAATGTTCTTTTAATTGTAACTGACACACATAATTATACAACTGATCTGTGTGAACATGAGGTTGCCAAGGAACTTAACATTTCACTTCTCCCCAGACTGGCGTCTGCAGAGATACCATCACACTGAATGAAATATATTAAGATGTAATTGCTTCATGCAATTGGTCTCCAGAGAGAGACTGATAAGTTTACTTGGAGAAAACTGGCATTGCTTGAAGAGACCCTCAATCCATTTTAATTTTTCCTGGAAGAAGGAACACTATAACGTAAGACTTTAAATAAAGCTATTAAATGTAGCAGAATGAAGTAGTCTGCTGGAAATAGCAGGAGCACCTGAAGGGACAGGAACAGAGGCAGACAGATAAAAATATTCGATGCAGAAGACCATAAAAAGTTTCCCAGCTCCCACTGACTCCTCTACTTCTGACAACGGCCTTGAATAAAGTTTTTTTTTTAATTAGAAATATTGATAGAACCACAGAGTAATTCAGGTGGGAATGGACCTACAGAAGTCCAAATTCATGCTCAGGGCAGAGTCAACTCTCCAGTCAGACCATGTTACAGACAGAAAATGAGTCAAAATTATTACTAGACTATCAAATGACTCAAAGAATTGTCCTCAGTAATACTTCACTAAATCCTACTCATCGTGGGTAACTCTCAGACCTGAAAATTACACTTGATATTTGCTGGAGGACCTGATCATTGGCTGACTTGTGCAGCATGTGGGAGCAACAGAATTCCCAAGGGCTTAAAGACACAACCCTCAGCAAAGAACTTCCTTTCACAATGCCGAACTCGGAAAGAAGACATCTAACTGAGGTCTTCATCTTCTGCTAACTGGACCCTATATCAGCCCAAAATTTGGCCCCAGACTGTCTTTCCTCCATCAGCCATAAGATGATGAAAAGAAAACCTCATCCCACAGCCATGGGCTACAGTCCCTCAGCCTCTAAAGAAAGACTTCAGTATATTGCATCCTGCTTACAAAACAAAACAAAACAAAAAAAAAAAAAAGGAATATAATGTGTTTGGATATTTCACAGCTTTTAAAGCCACCCTGGGCTTTCCTATTTTGGGCAGCATGGTTTATGGCTATTGTATCTGCAGCATGATCTTTTTGCTGTTTATTCTTTAAAGCTTTCTTTTCCATCCCCCAGAGACAGGTTGTGTAACCAGCTCCCTACTCTACTCCCAGTATTTACACTGCAATGCTTACACACAATCAGTCCTCCATGGGACAGCAGTTAGACCATCGGGCTGTCATCCTTCTCTCATACCACAGTCTCGTTCCCTTTCCCAGGTTTCACCCAACCATCTGCTCTCTTCTCCCGTTTCACTTTCCCTGAGTTCACCAGTCTGTTCGAGCACTTCTGCCACGTGTGCAGAGTTTTGGCTGACCAGATCCACATACCTGATGTAATACCCACCAAGAGGGACATGAAGATTTTGAGCATCTCCACTGCCATATTAGAATCATCTGCCGAGTAGCGGAAAATGGCCCAGTTGGAGATTTCGTAGAAGTAACAGGCAATGACACATGTTGCTGGGACAGTGTACAGCACTGAAAAGACACCGATTTTGACCATCAGCCTTTCCAGTTTGTCAGTTTTAGTTCCATCTTTCTGAAGATTAGACCTGATTTTAAATAAGGCCACTAGTCCTGCTGCAATGAATAAAGTCCCAATAACCAGGTAGGTAAAAAGCGGAGCGACAACAAAACCTGTCAGTGCATCTAGGTTCTGGTTCCCAACATAGCACAGACCAGTGAGCTCATCTGCATCTACTAGTCTCATAATTAAAATGACGATGGTCTTCACTGCAGGGATAGCCCAGGCTGCAATATGGAAATAAGAGCTGTGCATTTCTATAGCTTCATGGCCCCACTTGAGTCCTGCAGCCAAAAACCACGTCAATGTGAGAATAACCCACCAGATGGAGCTAGCCATCCCAAAAAAATACATCAGCAAGAAAATTATAGCACATCCTGTGTTCTTAAGACCTTCTTGGATAAGAACAGGTTCTGCTGCCTCTTCAAAATCACAGGATATCCTTTCCCGGCCCACAGTTAGCCTCACAATATAAGCAATGCTATAAATATTGTAGCACATGCTTAAAAATATGATTGGGCGCTCCGGGTAGGAAAATCTGGATGAATCAATCAGGAAGGTCAGGACTGTGAAGGCAGTTGAGATGAAGCAAAGACTGGCCCACACAGCCATCCAGATATCTGTGAATTCCTTAGCTGACCTGCTGTAGAGACCAGCGTCGTAGCCACACTTCAGGACACAGTTCAAGCTTCTCTTTACCCAGATGTACTGATCCGAGTTAGATCCCATGCTGTGGCACTCTTCTCCAGGCTGCAAAGAGGTCTTACTATGAAGGGGAACCTCTTCATCTCCCGGGCCCTCCATGCACATGTGGTTGTGATCATTCTGGGGTGGGAATTTGCTGCAGTTTAGGCTGTCCGGCCAGGCAAATCCAAACTCTTTTAAAACAGGTTCGCATCTTCTTTTGACAGAGAGGCACATGCCACCACAGGGACCTATAGGAATGTTAATCTTCTCTGTGCACATTGGGACATAGACCGAACAAAGGAAGAACTGGAAAAGAGAACAGAAATCACAGGTGGGATAAGGGAAAATGAAACAGGTCAAAATATAACAAGTTTTCTCTTTTTTTTTGTCTTTTTAGCAGTAATATTTGGTCCTTTGCCTTAAAAAACAGGAAGCAGCATAAAATAAATAAACCAAGAACAATAAAAACAAAGGAGAAAAACCAAAACAAAACAACAAAACCAACAAACCTAACTAACAATGTTGTCTTCTTTCAGTTCAAATGTGGTCCGAAGCCAAAGCCTGAGCATTTTACCCCCTAGATTAGCTCTGTATAAATTTAGCCCATCAGTTTCAATAAAGCGAGTGGGATTTAGCCCCAGCAAAACCTCAAGGGTGCAATTTAGGGAAGAAAAAAACCAAATTAAAGTGCTTTAAACAAATACATAAATTTGTTCTAGGCACTGCGTGGTTACTACAGCTAACAAACAAACAGGAGAAAAAAACGTTTATTGGATTACTTAGAATCACAGTCCTCCCAGAAGAATGTCTTTTTCTTTTACCATAAGGTCACACGCATATTTACAACAGTAATAAAACATTGCTGTTTTCTCGGCTTTTGAATAATCACTATTCCGCGACACGACAGCGTAAACGGGATTGCGTGCTAATTCGGGAACTCTGCCCCAAGAAACAAGCTGGTTTTTGTTTGATGAAATCCATGCCCGTGGGGAAGGCAAAGAACTTGCCATTCGCCTGGGAAAGCAACTCCTGCGGTGGAACTCTCGGAGGAGGTCCCGAGCAGCCAGCAGCTCCCAAGAGCCCACTCCCTCGGCTTCTCCTTTAGGAGGGGCGCAGCACCTCGGGTGCAACAGAAGGGAAGGCCAGGCAGGAGGACCCCGGGAGCCCCAGCTTTCCCAGGCGGGAGGGGATGACCTCTCCCAGTCGCGATAACCGCCGGGCCACCCGCCGCCGTCCCGGGGCTGCACTGCCCCGCTCGCACCTCCACCCGGGATGAACCGCGCTCTCCACAGGCCGCCAGGAATGGCACTGCAAGGCATCGGGGCTTTCGTTTTTTTTTAATTTTTGGACTGCGCTGAGGAGATAGGGACGAGGCTGGGTTGGGTAGCAGCCGGTCCAGGCGCTGCAGAGCGTCTCCCCCCCCACCTCCGCCACTTCGGCCATGCACAAAAGGCACCCCTGGAGCCCCGAACCCACCTGGAGCTGGCTGGAGCAGCCGTACTGAATGAGGGGGGTGAAGGTGGTAAGCTGCAGCTCCGCGTCCGCCTGCAGCTCGTGTCCCACCAGGTT
>JAAGNO010001361.1:0-21173 GCA_033439905.1 Ceryle rudis | reverse complement strand
GACCTGCCGCCAGCTGGATTTAATACCATTGGCCACTACTCTCTGGGCCCATCCGTCCAGCCAGTGCTTGATCCAGCAGATCATATTCTCATCCAGGCCATGCGCAGTTTTTCCATTAGAAATCTATGAGGAACAGTGTCAAATGCTTTCCAGAAGTCCAGGTAGACCACATCCACAGCTTTTCCTTCATCCAGTAGTCGGGTCATCTTGTCATAGAATGAGACCAGGCAATAAGGGTAGATACAGAGTGATAAGGGGCCTGGCATCATAACTTCAGCTTTTACATTCTTATTTCTGATTTTCAGTTTGATTATAGTAAATGGTTGCAGTGTAGAAGTGTAATGTGCTGCCCCCACACCTACCAGTGGGTACAGAATTTTTCCTTTGATTTGAATTTCTAAATCCTTAAGAAAGGATGCAGCCAGGGTAAGGTGCTTTATAGTCACTGGCCTGAATTATAGTCAAACTGCACCAAATATCAACACATGTCTGCAAAGATGGTGGCCCTCTGGGGCTTTGCAGGGTGGTGGCATACTTGCAAGCAACAGCTGCATTTTGGGTGAAAATATAGAACCTAGGAGTGATGAGTTGTCACATAATGCTCTTACATGTGACTTTATTTTTCTCCACTAGGAAATCAGCCCTCGAAATCATCAGTTTCTGACTTGGCAGAAGTAAATTAGATGAAGTTTAGTCTTAGGCAAATCACCCAAATAAGCAAGATGGGAACATGGGATTTGCTGAAATACTACATGTAACCTTGTTGCATGATTTTGTGTTGGCATTTTGAAGTAATAGAATGAATTGAAATCCTGTCCTCATGCAAGAAATCTTTACAAAAGTGGATGAAATGGTACTTCTACTGAAGTCAGCACATATAGTTTGATCTCAAGTGTGCTGTGCTTTGCAAAAAAATAGTTGGAAATACTTATTCTTTGAAGTCTATTTTCATTACAACTGTCTTAAGATATGCAAACAAGTATTAAAAATGCAGTGCAAAGCTACCTGGCCTTGCTGACACTATATATTGTGCTGAAATTTCTGCTTAAGGCTTGAAATGCACTGAAATATTTCAGGTGAAATATTAAGTAAGAATATTAAAAATAAGGTAGCAACCTCACAACTAAAATCACAAGAACCACAATCCCACATGACCAGCTTTATCAGGTCCCACCAGAACTTTTAAATCTAAACCTTAAAAAAAAAGAAAAAAGATTGTATATCTGTAATATTTAAAATTATTACAATGACATATGAACATAAAGAAGAGTACAATAGAGTATTGTTATTGTATTACAGCATAGCTCTTTATCCTGATTCTTCTCAGGATAGATGATACTATCATTTTTCACAGATAGCCTTACCATTAGCAGAACCTATGCCCAGATTCCCAGAAGAGTAGCAGCTGGAAGGCATCTATGGAGGAGTTCTAGGCCAAATTTGGATGTATTGAATATCTCCAAGGATTGAGATTACACAGCCTCTTTGGGCAACCTGTACTGCACTGCAAGAAGGGCTTGTGAGAATTACAAAGTTCTTGTTTTCCATAAGCTTTTACACCAAAAGGCTACAGCTGTCTTGCTTATCAGAACAAAGCTTTACTCTACTCTTGCCAGTTAAAAGTTAAAGACACTTCAGACACTTTAATACTTATTTTAGTTAGGTATTATCTTGTGGGATATTTACATTCCTTGTTAAAATAGACAATCACCTGACAGGAGTTTAATAGGTACAAACTCTGCAGCTGTGGGGTTTCTGCTGGACAGAATCCCCTGCCTTTAGGCAAGGGCACCATCTCCAGCCACCAATCTACACCTCAAGAAAACAAGAGACCAAGATGCACAGAGCAAATCAAAGGAATATGTTGCTCACAACTGGAAAAACAGTCTGAAGGCCATGATGAAATATTTCTGTTATTTTTAGAGACATTCAGTGCAACTCTGTTACACTAGAGTTTACAATCTGAGGAGTCAGTAAAGTTATATCACATACCTGAAGACATAAGAGGCGGTTGTGTTTAAGTAGTAGAAGTAACAATAATCACAATAAACAAAGGCAGGGTGAAAAGAGATGTATTTTTTCACATTTTCTCACCTGAAGTCAATCTAAGGTGCTGAAACATCTGTTGTTACAAAAGATAGACCCTGCTACCAGGCCTCTGCATAGAAGAAGGGTAGGACACAGCAGAGTAAAAGAGGCAGAGAATTCACATCACTGTCTGCTCTCATCAATCAGTATCATTAATCTAGCTCTGCAACTGTCCCTAATGAAGATAAGGTACCTAATTTTTTTTTTTTTTTTTGCTAGACCAAACATAGTCCCAGGATATGAAATCAATTTTAAACTGAATCTGAGCCTCATGGAGTCAAAACGCATTTGTTTATCTTTCAGCAGAAGCCACCAGAACCTGTGGAAGGTGTCAGTAGTCACAGCAAAATAGGATACCCAGAATTTTGAAAAACCTGTATATATAAAAAGCAGATAGTGAAACTTTTATTAACCAAGAGAAAAAAAAATCTTATTCTGTGCTGAAATATGTCTCTGTCTTACTACAATCTTTATCTCCCCAAATAAAGTTCTCCAGTAGGCAGAATCCTAGTTTCTAATCTGACTGAGTCAATGACTCAGTCTGTGACCTTGTGCTAATCACTTGACCTTCCTCTGAATCTGTCAAGCCAGCTGGAAAATTGTGTGAAAACATCACATTGCTGAAAATCAGATTCTGTACCTAAAAATATTTTTCTTTAGGAAAAAAAAAATATAAACAGCAGAGAAGGAAATATATTATTATTTATCCTGAACTCTGAGTTAGAAGGCCAAACCAATAATTTCCACTGTTCACTCTATAATGATATGTTGCTTTCCCCATAAATATCATTACACCGTGTAAGACTATCCATATAATTGAATTGCCAGCAGCTACTTTGTAAGCTATTTTTATTCATATATATGCAAGTTTTTAAAGAATTCTATCAGTTCAACCTTTCAGCATTTAAAAAATCAGTGTTCTCAATGTCTGAAACAAACTTGCAGAGGAAGGAGAAAAGTTGAAGTTCATTAAAATTTCTGTAATTCACAGCAAAGTTCCAAACACATTCTCATTTCAAACCACAGAGAAGATGAGAAGAAACAGTTTTTCAAAATTCACTGAAGTGAGAAAAAAAAATTACCTCCTCAAAAAATTATTTTAATGTGATTATTAAAGGCCTAGAAAATAATATGTAATGTATGGAAGATTATCTACCCTTCAGTTCTTATCAGTGATTGAACTTCCTGGTTGACAAAACCCTAGATTAAAACATATTCTGTTCCAAATATTACTGTTTGTTCCAAAGTTTACTATTTTAATTTTGTGAATGGAGAATTCAATGTAACTTCATTTTATTATCTTTTCTGAGATGACAGTAGTTAAGTAGAAGGGTATAAACATAGTCACAGAAAGCAAATAATTTGCCAAATATCCATAGAATACTTAAAAATGGACTTTTCTAGCCAAAAATAGCTCTTGATCTTTTAATTTGCTTCTTGCACATGTCATTTTTTTCATTCTTTTTGCAGTAATAAAAAGTAGAAACATTGAAACAAAATAGTATTGATCTGAAAATTCAAATATGAATTGTGTAATACACCCAAAACCAGAAAGTTTCTTTTTATATTGTGGGACTGAAATGAAGTTCTTCAATTTCTGACTAATTTCTGACAGTATGTCAATTAAATTCATTTCCAGTTCCTTTATTCTGGTATCAGTGTAGACATTTGGATACATTATATTTCTTTTGAACAAGTGAAGTTAAGTCAGTAAGATCAATAACAATATAGGGAAAAAGACAGGGGGAAAAAAAAAAGAAAAAAGAAAAAAAAATTCTGCTGAAGAAATGTTCAATATTTTCAATTTTCCTTTGATATACAGGATAGCTGAAAACAAGAACCACCAAAGATTTAGAAGACAAACCATTATCAATAACATCCCTGTGAGAAATAATTGAGAATTCAGAACTCAGAAGCCATAGGTAGGTAGCCTAAATTCTACCTAAGTCAGCCTAAGTAAAATGTTGAAAATACCTCTGACTAAAATACCTGCAAATTTGCATGGAAGTGATGAAAGACACTTTCACTGGCAGAAAGATAGAGCTCAGAGGATTGTGATTAGTAGCATAGAGTCTAGCTGGAGGTCTGTACCAAGTGGTGTTCCCCAGGGGTCAGTACTGGGTCCAGTCATGTTCAACATATACATCAGTGACCTGGGTGAAGGGACAGAGTGTACCCTCAGCAAGTTTGCTGATGACACAAAACTGGGAAGAGTGGCTGACATGCCAGAAGGCTGCACTAAAATTCAGCAAGGTCTCAATAGGCTGGAGAGTTGGGTTGAGAGAAACTTTATGAAATTCAACAAAGGCAAGTGTAGGGTCCTGCACTTAGGGAGGAATAACTCCATGTATTGGTACAGGTTAGGGGCTGATCTGCTGGAAAGCAGCTCTGTGGAAAAAGAATGGGAGTCCTGGTGGACAGCAGGAAGACCATGAGCCAGCAATGTGCCCGGGTGGCCAAGAAGGCCAATAAGCATTCCGGGATGCATAAAGAAGAGTGTGGCAAGTTGGTCAAGGGAGGTTGTCCTCCCCCTCTACTCTGCCCAGGTGAGGCCACATCTGGAGTACTGTGTCCAGTTCTGGGCTCCCCAGTTCAAGAAGGATAGGGAACTGATGGACATGGTACAGCAAAGGGCTACGAAGATGATTAGGAGACTAGAACATCTCTCTTCGGAGGAAAGGCTGAGGGGTCTTTTTAGTCTGGAGAAGAGAAGAACGAGGGGGGATCCTATAAATGTTTATAAATACTTAAAGGGTAGATGTCAGGAGGATGGGACCAGTCTTTTTTCAGTGGTGCCCAGTGACAGGACAAGAGGTAACAGGCATAAACTAGAACATAGGAAGTTCCATCTAAATATGAAGAGGAACTTCTTTACTTTGAGGGTGACAGAGCACTGGAACAGGCTGCCCAGAGAGCTGGTGGAGTCTCCATCTCTCAGTTCAAAACCTGCCTAGATTCAATCCTGTGTGACCTTCTCTAGGTGAACCTGCTTTGGCAAGGGAGTTGGACTAGATGATTTCCAGAGGTCCCTTCCATCCCCTATCATTCTTTGATTCAGTGATTCTGTAAAGGAAATTAGCTGTAATTTAAGATGATCATAGGTAAGTGATGTAATTATGGCCTTTTATCCAATATATTGATTCCAGTATAGGTTGAGAAGAGAAATTGAAGCTTTTTGAGCAGATATCCTTATATTCCTGACTAACTGATACAGGACTTCTTGGTTCCCTCTGATAGGACAAGGGGTAATGGTCACAAACTAGAACACAGGAAGTTCCACCACAACATGAGGAAAAACTTCTTTGCTGTGAGAGTGACAGAGAACTGGAACCAGCCGCCCAGAGAGGTTGTAGAGTCTTCTTCTCTGTAGACTTTCAAAACCCATCTGGACACATTCCTGTGTGTCCTGCCCTAGATGATTCTGCTCTGGCAGTGGGGTTGGTCTCAATGATCGCCAGAGGTCCCTTCCAAGCCTGCCATTCTATGATTCTTTATACCTTCAGTAGTTCACTTATGCTCTTGTTCAAGAGTAAGATTCTGATTTCCCCAAAGTTAATGTGTTCAATCACTATGATATGAGAAGAACCATACCAACAGACAAAAAAAAGATTCTCAGGATCTCCTTCCATGAGCTTCACAGGACAAGACTAGAAGCATAAACATTCACAAATCTCTCAAACATTTTGGTTTACAGTTTTAATATTAACCTTAGTCCAGAATTAGTTTGTTGAACTAATGTATAATTTGAAGTATTGGCCACTCTTAGTGAGACTTATTGACTCTAACAGTCTGATATTTACAAAGGCTTTTCCTCCCTCGATAATAATCTCTTACTTTCATCAATAAATCTCTATGGTGTCCTAACAAGTCAATATCTAGTTATTAAACAGAGAAAAAGTAGTTAGAATTGCATTCATTTCTACTAACTTCATTTACTGTCTAAGCAGCCAATTCTGCCCTACTTATATGAAGTGGAAAAACTATGTTCCTTTAAATTTTATTTTAAAGAATTTGGAAAACTATTCCAACTATTTTCATTCACCTTTGTATTGAAAGAAATATAATTCAATTTTTAGTTTACTAAAGGTATATGCTTCACTAAATGGAAGAGGTTACTTTAATATTTTAAAGAGATGACTTTCATTACAAAGTAGAAATTATTTACAATTTGTCTTGCCCTCTATACAATATAAAATGAAGCTGTGTAATACTGAGAAGCAAAAATCCTTTCATGTGCTCACAGTACTTTAGCAACTGAGTCTTATCAGAAAAGTTGATTTTGTACATGTAAACCCACTGAATATTGCTTTCCTTCTTTCTTATACATTACAAAGCAATTATTACATCTTGATTAACCTTTCTATTATTTTATTCCATCTCTTAGATATATTCACAGGACCCTAACAAATAGAAAAATATAAGAGTGACCCCAAGAGACCAAAACCAATTCCAGTCACTTAGATACCTCTAGGTATCTAAAAGATGTCATATGTCTGGCCTATAAGAATTTAAATGCTCTATGGGGTTTCTTACCAGTAGTTCACCAAACATGCACATACTTCTGCATGTTAGTATGTGCTGAGGAGTTATATATCCACCTAATCCATATTGTACTCTGTTATGAAGTTAGGGGAAAAAACATGAAAAAAATATTTTGGTTTATCTGCACAAAAGAGAAATCTAAGAAATATCTCCTTCAAATCACAACCGTGTGGGGAGTAGTGCTTCTGCTGAGAACTACACTGTCCTAGCTTGGTATTTTCTTTCCTCCCTTCCCTCCCCTTCACTTCAGCTCAGGATGTGTTCTCTTCTGGCCTTTATCTGACCTTAGGAAACATGCTATTTGCACATATCTCAAGTTTCTTGTACTGTTGCACATATGTAAGACCACTGTTCATTGCCTAGGCTGGGCCCCAAGGCACCAGTGTCACTAGAATATTCATCATTGTCTCATTCATAACTCTTTCGTCCAGGTGCTATTTGTAGAGAGAGAAGTATCCCCTAGTTCCTGTGCCATCTAGTCCACATGTCTCGTGTACATGACCCATAATTAGTCAGTCACTGAGGGAAGCTGCTCCATAGTTGGCCTG
The DNA here is from genome assembly GCA_033439905.1 of Ceryle rudis. Taxonomy (NCBI): domain Eukaryota; kingdom Metazoa; phylum Chordata; class Aves; order Coraciiformes; family Cerylidae; genus Ceryle; species Ceryle rudis. The sequence continues at coordinate 13,995 of JAAGNO010001361.1, read as the reverse complement.
GCCCTCAGCAGAGTGGCAGATCTTGTGCACAGAGGGCTTCCCTCAGTCAGGGGAATGCCAGAGCAGCAGAGAGACCCACCAGGAACCAGCAGCTCTCACAGGAGATGCTAACCAAATATGGGCTCTGCCAGAGCATCTGCAGCCACCCCAAGACTATAAAAAGCTGCCCAGGGAGTACAAGAGACCAGAAGAGATAAAACCAGCATGGGCAAAGAGAGTGTGGTGTGTCAGCCAGAGCATGGCATGACAGCTTGAGTAGCAGTTTGCATGACATGGCACTGCAGCTCTGCTGCCTTGACCAGGGAACAATGTTACCCACCCCACAGAAAGCCATGTCTTTTCTGAGCTCTGCAACTGTCACAACAGACACAGCCTCCCAGAGAGAGCTCCGATGGGACCACACTGCCATCCAGGTGTCAGGCTAAGGTGTGTGCCATTATCAGACGGCAGCAGTAAGCACACCTGTGGGAGCTGCGCCGAGGTGGAGAAACTCCTCTGTTTAGTGACAGAACTCCAGGAAGTAGTGAGTAGGCTGAGCAGTACCAGGGAGTGTGAGAGAGAGAGGGAGACTACTGAAATCGCACCCCGTATTCCCTGGAACAGGTCCAACAGGTAGACATAGTATGGAGTCCTGGCTGAACACAGTGACTCAAGGGACCAGGGCCAACAGCAACAAGTTCCTGCCTGACACAGCAGATGTGTCAGTATGACTTGGGATGACTGGTTAAGGGATCAGGAGCAGATGTGTTTCTTCTGTGAATACTCCACCTTCCCAGGTTCCTGTGCACAATAGGTATGAGCTTCTGCAAGTGGAAACAAAGAATGACAGGGATGGTTCATCTAGCTTGGAAGTGTCACCGAGATTTTAAGTCAGACTATTGCCAGTATGAAAACTGCTTCCATAAAGAAAAGATGGGTCACTGTCACAGGAAACTTTCCTGAGAGGAACAGAAGGCCCGATATGCAGAGCAGACCCACTTCTTAGGGAAGCCTATGGTGTTCCTGGGGCCTGGCTTAAAGATGTGAAGAGAGAGCTTCCTAACCTGGGATGGGGATTAATGCCCATTACTGACTTTTCGGTCAATCACAGCTGTGATGTTGCAACAAGAAGTCCAAGGGCAATCAAGGAAGACAGTGTCTCTGGTCCTCTACAGGTCTGTGTATCATCCCTGGAGACATCAGTTTTAAAACTGTTTGAAAAAAAAAAAAAAAAAAAACAGAGAAAAGGGAGAACAGATATTATTCTTCCCCTGAGTGGACCCATGCTGAAGCCATTAGGAGAAGATGCTCTTCTACAAGACCAGCTAAACAGGAACAGTACATGTGACAATGTACCCTGTAGTCTTTCCTCCATGCCTTTGGAGAGAAAATAAGCATATAGGGTGGAAAACCTATCTCTGACTTACAGGCATAAGTAGTCTACTTACAAGGTAAATGAAGAAGAGAGAATTGTTCCAGAAGGGAGGCTGCTCCAGTCTGTGATGAGCAGTCCTCTGGTCCAAGTACATGAGCCTCAGGTCAAAATGTGAGTAGGAGGAATGAAAATGTGATGTCTGTAGTCAATACAAATCCTGTAAATGGTGTAAATCCTATAAATGGTGTAGATCCTGTAAACAGTGTATTTCCTGTGATTTACACATACCCTGTTAAACAGGTAAACCACATGAACCTGGTGAACTACACAAACACAGTTGCCAATTATGGACGCTACCCTCAGAAGTAAGAGGGGCCCTACCTCCAGATGGGTGGAGGAGAGGAACAACAGAGTTTATTGGACTGTGTGGATTCGATGGCCAGGCATGTTAAAACCACAAAAGTATAGAGCCCTGGTAGATACTGGTGCACAGTATCACCATGGAATCATAAAGGGACTGAATCTGCTACTATTATTGGAGTAACAGGAGGATCTCAAGAACTGACTGTACTAGAGCACAATGAGCATTCTCCTCAATCCTTCCAGTTGAAGGGAATGATGAGGGAAGAAAGACAAAAAGCCAGGCAGATCAATACCTTGCTCCAAGCCTGGTGTCACAGGCAAAATTTTGGGTTTTGATCATGGGTCAGTTTATATGACACCAGGCCTACTGGCAACAGACAGGGTACACTGGTTGCAAAGGGGGAAGAGGATCTTTTTGCAGGAGTTAGCAGGTCTCATTGAAAGAGCTTTAAACTAGACTTGAAAAAAAGAGGGCTAAAGAGTATCTCCACCCTGTATTGGATGTGAGGGGAAACACAGGGACAAAGGACAAGGAAAAGGCTGAGTTACTGAATGCCTTCTTTGCCTCAATATATTAGTAAGACCAGGGGTTCTTCAGGTATTTTCTTTGGGTGTTTCAGGTGTTTCACCTTTCTTCAGTTGTTCCAGAATGCTGAGCTGGAACACAGGGACAGGGAGCAGAATGAAGTCCCAATAATCTAAGAGGAAATCATTAGCAACTTACTACACGACTTTGACATACATAAGTCTATGGGCTGGATGGGATCCACCCAATGGTACTGAAAGAGCTGGCAGAAGTGCTCACCAAGCCACTTTCCATCACTTATCATCAGTCCTGGATAAGTGAGGAGAACCCAGTTAACCAGAAGTTAGCAAATCTGATGCCCATCTACAAGAAGGACCAGAAGGAGGATTTTGGAAACTACAGACTTGTCAGTCTGACCTCAGTGCTGGAGAAGGTTACAGAGCAGATCATGCTTGCGCCATCACATAGCACATACAGGGCAACCAAGTGATCAGGCCCAGTCAGCACAAGTTTATGAAAGGCAGGTCATGCTTGACTAATCTGTGTGCTCTGCTTCCTTGACTATGCTAGCTCAAACCTATTATTCCTCTGGATATATTTCAAACTAAAACACACCACTCTGCTCATTTTACTCAAGGAGAAAGCAAGAGGGAAAACACAAGAGAGATGGTAGTCCTTCTGTTTAATTCAGTACACAGATACATTGAGTGTGGTATAAGAACCTATGCAAGCATTACAGACTACATAGTTACTAATGAGTCAAATTCTATGGTACCTTAAAAAAACTAGTTTAAGATGTGCTCTGCAGAATAATAACATACCTCTTATCCATGCCTTTCATTCATTGACTGAAGTCCAGGAAATAAAGTTAATGGAAGTGAGATAACAGAAGTTTCATACTCTCTGTACCAATTTAAAAGCTATCGAGAAGTTCATGCATTTTCAGATTATGTCAGGGTGTCATTTGTCTTTGTTTGGCACCACTTCTCTAGTAAGCTTGCCTTTTCAGCAAATGGGTCTGATGCTGTGTTAGCACAGGGGACTAAACAGGAGCAGCTGTATAGTACTACCCATGCATTTAAAAGCACAACCTATTCCAGTTGATGTCAAAAGAGCTTTCCCACTATCAAAACTGAAACAGGATCTGACCATAACAGATAGCTATATTCTACTTGCAGTGAGTAGAAATAAATCTACAGCAATGCCATTATCAATACATTTTGCTCTGAATTTACACAGTTGTCTCTGAAAGCAGAATTTTGTTCTGCTTATCCTGTGTTTTAGTTTATTTGCAGTAGTGAAAAGCATGGATAAAAGATTTTTTTATAACTAGCACCACAGAAAAGAAGGTAGATTTCAAAGTTTTAAATGCTTTCTCATACAGGTTTTCATTCTGAATTTATTGTGGTAAGATTTGTTTCCTGAGCTGAAAGGTGTAATTAACAATTAAACAATTGACAATTAAATCACCTGCAGATGACCCTGTAGAAATGGGAAGGGTTTTTTTCTTTGTTCCTTTTTTTGGAGCATCTTTTTTTGCTAATCACATTGAAAGGAAGAGGAATTACACATTAGATTTCTCAAATATGAATGTTGAATTCACCTCTTGATTATGAGGCCTAGTCTCTTTTAGTGCAAACATGGAAATCCCAGTTCCCAGGAAATCTGAGTTCTGCCTGTCTGGACAGCAGGGTAGACTTTTTGTGTAAGTATGCATAAGACCAGGTCCAGCACAGTTATCAAGAGCTAGAAACTTCATTAAAAGAAATCTAAAATTAAAAGGATAAAATTATGATTTTTGCATTGCATGTTTCATCAATAAAATTTACGTTTTAATTTATTGAAACACTTATTCCCTTCAGTGTTAGTATTATTAACAGTAATGTTTATATGGGACAGACTTACTGCAATAACAAATTATCTCATTTACAGGAGTGGCCAGAAGTTCCCTTGCTATAAAAGTTACAAATTATGTCAATTATTCATCACTTGCTTATAATACCATCCTGACACACAATATAAATTTGTTAATAAAAAAATATGATTGCCTTTCTACCTGACCCCTCCACATTTCATTGAGAAGGTGACATAACTGTGGGTAATGGTTATGGGTCCTAGCTTTTACAGCTTCAAAGTGTTCATAGTATGAGTAAAACAGGGAATCAGAGTTGTGTCTTAGGAACCTGTAAAATATGCATATTAATATTTCAGCACTCATTATTGCCATTCTGAAAAATGCACATTTTCCAGAGGGGCCTATACCCTGAAACTCCTGCTTCCAGCAGAGTTTTGCACTAACATTGTAAAATGAATGCGTACCACTGACATGCTTCCTCAGCACATACATGCTTCCCTTACCCTGAAACAATGCAGTGGTCTAACTGAACCTCATAACATCTATTCCAAACAAAATACGTGACATCAACAGGTGCTATGGATTGAATGGAATTCAGGGAGTTTCCCAGGAGGCTAAATTTGTGAGCATATGTTTCTGGCTTTCTCTGTAACAGTGCCTTCCATAAAGATAGAAGGAAGAAGCAAGGACTATTAACTGTCCTAATTTTTGGGCATACATGTTCCAAATACATAAAGTAGCACTGAAACCAAGAAGAGGATCTGTGGAGCAAAAGACAAGTATAAGGGTAGCCACCCTTTACTACAATGTTCACAACCACACTTTTGTCTCAGACCACAACTCTTCTCTACCCAACTTAAGTAATTCAGCTAGCTGCTGAGAAAAAATACATATCCTTATGCACTGTGCAAATAAATAACAGAAGTTCTCCACTACTAAACTGGAATTATGAAATCAGATATGGAACAGTATTTTACACTTATTTTACAATTTCTAGTCTGTGATGGATGGTTTTCCTGATGAACCCAGGGGTCTTCCAGTTCCTGAAAAATTCTGCATAGCTGTGTTATAGATGCCTTGCAGGCAACTGAGGTTTACAGATTTTGAAGAATGTTAAAATATCTCTCACCTTTTAGTCAAGATTTTAATTACAAGGTCTAAGGGTGCTGTGCCATCTCCAGAGGTAAAGTTTTTGAGATTTTAATGGTGATGAGGTGTGCTCATTCAATGGATAAATTGCCAAAATACAAAGACTATTAAATGTTTGAATAGTCCCGTGGCATGACCACTTACTGAAAGGTCTCCAGAGCATACCCCTTCAGTAAAAATCAGACTATACCTCTGAAGTATGACTCCATGACACCAGTTCTGCACATGATTAAATGGAAGCATGACACGAATGAGCTACCTGTCTAGGACAGCCAGTAGCAAAAGAATGAATTAAATTGTCCCAACCCAGAGTCATCTGATTTCAATATATGACAATGTTCCTTTGTCACATCCCCTTCACAGAAGACATGAGTTCTGTCTAATAATTTAGTATATGCAAATGCAGTGATGGAGGGAAAAAAATAATTAAAACCTATCAAGAAAAAAATTGTATGTTTAAAAGTTGTGTCAAACTACGGATTTTATTTTTATTTCTTATTTTACATTTACTTTTTAAATTTCTTTTTCCATTTACTTTTATTTGGTTATCATGACTTACTGAAATCAATTTAGCACAAATTAATTTATTCAAAATACATTTTTAGAAAAAGGGTTGGTGAGTTATGGTATGATCCAATGACACTAAGGACACTGGCAAATAATTATTTCATTTCAGGGATACAGGATCAGACCTCTGTCAAGTGAAAGAAAAAAGCCCCTATCTATTAAAGATGATGGACTGCAGAGTAATTACATGTTCCTGTAAATGATCTGATAATTATACCAACTCCAAAAGTAATTTCAGTGGCAGTTTCAGATCCCACAATAAAATCCTTCTTAAAAAGCAAGAGGTAATGAAGAATACATCCCATACTTTCATAATACTGATTACATTATCCTTAAACTTGCAATATATATTTATGTTGTCACCACAACTGAGCATATGCTGAAAAATAATCCTGGGAATATTCCTTCACAATTTATTAAAATATATTCTACCATGTTTGTGTTGTATCTTACATATTTCTATTCCAAAGTAGTAATTTTAATACAAGTAGAACTTTAATTACTACCTATTGTCACAGTTTTTTTTCATTTTTAAATGAATATGCTCCATTGAAATAACAGATAGGTGTTCTAGAAATGGGTTTAATTGCCAGATTATGAAGAAAAAGAAATAAAACTAAATAAACTATTTTAAAATGTTAATAAAGAAAATAGAGCATTTAGTTTCTGAAACAGTTAAGGTACTTTTGAAAATGAGTTGGTTTATGGTTTTACAACAGACACACAGGATTAACTTCTACTACTCTAGTTTATCTTGTATTATCCATCACCAAATGACCTCAGCCAACCCAGTTTTGGAAAGAGTCTCCAGACTGAGTTAGTTCCAAAACTGTACTTGGGATGCATTTGGATAGTGTTAGGTGACTCATGCCAAAACTCATTAAATAATTTAACCATTAAACAGTTGAACATTTCGAATAATTCAACAATTTAGATGAAAAAGTTTGAGTAGCTGGAAGCATGCCCTGATAATGTTTCATTTGCTAAAACAGAGACTTAAGGTTTACAAACCTGCATTCACAGATGATGACCAAAGACCACTACTGTGAGTTACCATAGCCTCCTTGGGAGGCATTTTATAATGGATAGAGGTGCAGAATGAATGTGCTAACACTTCACAAGCTAAAAAGGATATTGAAAGAAAGATACAGAAGAACTCCCATTAAATATTCACATATAAAATCATACTAGCCACTCTACACATGGAAGAAAGAATGATCACCTAATAGATCTGAATTATCAACTATCTAAACATTGTTTTATTTGACTGTATCAAAGTTACCATGGACCAGGTTGTGTCGATCCAAAGGTTAATGTACTAATGAAAAGAAATTTAAGGTCCATTATTCCTATCAACCCTTTTTTTTCCAGTTACCTCATTTTTTGCTCCTGGCCTTACTTCCTGAGCCTAGAGGTTAGAAGATCAATAGAAAGTTCATAGAAGGGAGGACTTCGGCAGTTGTAATAAGAGTTTTAGAGATGTGTACCTCTGTAATCTATGCTATATTTCTGTGACTGCGTTATTGAATGCTATACGCAAGACTTCATCTGAAACCTTTTGATAAATCAGAATTACAGAAGCTAGAATTAAGTAGTATGAACCTGCTACTCAGATATCAAATTTGCCCTTGGTTGATTGTAATCTTAAAAATGGATTCAAAACTTTGCAGACTTGGCAATATGAATAAATACAAAAGACAGATATGGACTTTAAGAAATGTATTGATGTGTTATCAGTAAAAAACTAGTGTATGAGATTACAACAATGAAAAGGTGATTTTAAAACTTTGTTTGATCTAAGGGAAATAGGAAAAAAGTGAGAGCAAATAACAGCTTCATGATGAACAGACAGATTTTGTAGATAGGATTAGTCTCATTTTACTTCATGCACTTATAACTTAGCTATTAATTTGATAGAGATAAATATTTCATTATGTTAGTAACCTGACACATTTTAGGCATCTACTTTAGGATCCATAAATACATACCCTAATGTGATCACTCCTCTCCACTGCTCATAAAGACAGTATAATTTATTTAAGTATCGAACATCAACTTCACTTGATTAAATGTAGGTAGTTAAAAGAAGTCAGAAAGATCCTACTTTTCATGTCTGTGGATAAAAACTACTTAGTGAGATTATAAAATACAGAAATTTTTAGCAATTTCTGTAGTGATTTCAGGATCTTAGTGTATTTTACATTAAGGCTTTTATTGTCTCATCTCAGATATACAGTGAATACGGACCTCCTTTTTTCCAGGGAAGGAAATTTTTTCAATTGAGAAAATGTACATTCAGTATATGTTTTCTTTGTATCCCAAAGAACTGCAAAATCTGTGTCTGGCTAGTCATTCACTATTGAAGAACAAGCTGATTTATCAATCTGTAAGAGGTCATTATACTAGCAAACAATCAGATAAAAATTAATAGGAAGGTGGAACTTACTGGAAAAGATCACTAGTTTTTGTATAGACTTTTTTTGTTCTGTTTTGTTTCAAAATTTATTAATATTCTCATGAGTCTGATTTATTCTAATACAGTTGGCTGTGATTCCACCTCAAAACAATATTTTACATTAATGATAATGTACACTCCAATGGTGGCAATACAAGAATTGATATCATTTTTATGATGCTTTCATTAGGTTACCTTATGCATCGACGTCAGTATAGAAATCAAAAACAGCAAAATAATGTTGATCAGATGCTTTATATGAATGTCATGCTGCACTTATGCAGAGGAACATTAATGTCATTGCCAAAGCCACACTCAATAAAGTATCAATACTGATGTTCTGTGAGCCTTGTTTCTTATTCATGTTGCAAATGGCATGTTCAGGGGGAAAAAAAAAAAAAGAAAAAAAAACAACACCACAACTAAATACTATTTACAGTGTATCTGTAATGACTAAAAAGAAAATAACAATGATGTGAGGATAAGTACCACAGCTGTAACCATGGCAACACTACAGGGGAAATAATGATATACTCGATGTAGTTAGTCTTTTGCTGCAGTGGAATGACTTCTAGCAGATTGCAATTTGCTCTCCAAATGTACTTCTAACACAAAGTACCTGGCACATATAAGAATATTTCGTATGTGATCCTCAGTGTCTTAAAATTAAGTTGCTTTGGTAGCTGAGACTGGAGGTCAAACACTATTTTTTTATGCTGCTTGAGCAGATGAGTGTCTATTCCCAGAAATTTAATCCAGATTTCATTAAATTAAGAGAAAGCTATCTATTATATTTAGTTGGAACTGGATCAATAAGGAGGAGAGTTTGAATGTATCTGTTTATAATGAATGCTTTTTGCTTACAGAATTGAATAACCAGACATAGAGCTGTGGGATCTCTATTCAGGAAAGAATTTACCTTTTTTTTTTTTTTTTCTGTACATAGACAAGAATGGTATGTTCTGATTCTTTGACATAGTTAGGAAATATCTTTTCTACACACCTCTGGATGCAAAAGCAAAATGTGAAGTGGTTTCGGAATGGTGTGGTCAAAAATCCACTGATGGCTCTTGTCCTAGAATGCATGATTAGATGCATAAACTTCAGTAGCCAAGGGCACACCAGGAGCATTAAAGTTAGCAACATGTTCATCTGTCTTTAAGTCCCTAGCCCAGGCAGGTGTTCATCTACAACTGGATACTCTCAGGTAGTGGGCTTTACAGCATTAGTTCATTACAAAGTCCTCGTTTACATCTGTGGATCTTAGCCAGAAGGCTCAAACACTCTTCTATCTTCCTATCCCATCCCACTTGGCCTGCATGCAGCCTCAAACTAAGTAATACTAAGGCCAACTCAGAGCAAACTATTGCCCCAGAAGGGACAGATGAAGTTTTGCCCTAGTTTCACCATCTGAGTCTTTTTACCCTTCCTTTCTCTTTCCGCGTTGTCTCATTGCTCCATTTCCTCTATCTCATATCCTCTGCTGGAAACTGGAGAAGGGATTGTGGTTCATTGGATACTGATGGGACAATCTAAAAAAAATTTCTTTGTCATGTGGTAAGACATAATTGTACATTGCACAATTCCTTTTCCAATCACAGATCAGCTATTTTGTGGTACTGCATAAAGAGATTCTCAGAAGTATCTTGCTTGGTTTATTTTACTATTAATTAAGGAAGTTTGCTTGTTACAAGTCTAAAATAGTGGGAAATAGTTTCCAATACAGAATTTCAAATTTTAGATGCTACTGATTTCATGAAATCACATCTTGCTTAAGTGACAATCTTGATTCGGAGACACATTAATAGAAATAAAAGAGTTGTAGTTTAGGTGTATGAAAATTCAAACAGGCATATTTGGTTTAGGATTTATGAGTTTCTTGTTTTCTTCCTTGTTTTTAATTATCATTAACAGATATTAAATCTCTCATAAAAGCAATTCTAAGTTTTCATTGAAGACATTTCAATGAAATTGAAGACATGTTCAATGAAACATTTTCATTGAAGACATTCATATTCAGCTGGCCACTGAATAATCAATCATCTTCAGAGAGGTGTTCCAGCCCTCTGATCATCTTCATGGCCCTCTTCTGGACTCATTCCAACAGGTACATGTCATGCGGGGGGCATCGGAGCTGAATACAATACTGCTGTTGGGGTCTCGCAAGAGGGAAGTAGAAGGGGGCTAATCATGTCCCTCAACCCGCTAGCCATGCTTCTTTTGATGCATCCCAGGATATAGTTAGCTTTCTGGGCTGACCTTGGGAAAGGGTTCAGTTACCAGCCAAAGCTCCTTTGAGGGAACTGGCTCTGTGAGAACTGTAAGAAAAATCAACACCTTCATAACTAGAACCAGGCTAGCCTTTAATTTAACCAACATTTGAGATTTTCAAGTTATTTTAATAAAGAGATAGTCTGTTTACTGGCTTCATTAGTGTCTAAGCTCTTGGCTAGCTAAGAAAAGACTGTAAAAAATGTATTGACCTAAATTTTTTGCAAGACAGATTATTAATTTTTTCCTTTTTGTTCACACAAAAGTCATCAGAGAACTTTTAATTTGGTAGAATGAATAGTAGTTTATAATTAAATTAAATTTTCTGGGAATACATTATGCTTTGTGTTGCTGCACCATGAGAAATGACTGAATATTCCCCACTGTGAGAGACTTTTCTCAAGATAGCCTGGATTTGTAGTAACTAGACAGATAATTTTTTAAAGGTAGATACCTAGGTTAAAGAAAAGCTTACCAGAGTATTCCTTTGTGCTTTCAAAACACTATGCAAAAGTTCATTCCTTTCTTTTGCACTTGGGAACTATATTAAGTAGTTTTCATAGTATGCAACTTCAGTTCTCAGGTGTCATTAGTACCAGAGCTACTGCTTCATTTTTATCTTCTTTTACAATAATGATAATAATGCTGAAGCTTACAAACATGGATTCAGATTAGACATCAAATGAAAACCCCCAGTGAGTGGATTAACATATCAGGGCAGTTGGCTGATGCATTCCAAGCAGCCTCTGAATTATATATGGTCCCCAGTGCCCTTATCATTAGGGTAAAATGTACTTACAGTTCATTGAATGGGACAGGATAAGTAAAATAGGACAACTTCACTGGGTGATTGGTAGAAAGGTGTTATGCAGCTAGATGAAATGGATTGTTGATGACATTCTGTTTTAAAGTTCGATACATTTGTCCCCAGAGCATAGACCAGTGTTACAAAATAATGGATTACTCAGTTGGTGGACTGTCATGGTTGTATTTAATATGGTAGAAGCCTTTATGAGATGGTCAATAGTCATAGATTTATACAGAAAGAAAAAATAGCCTTTCACTTAATGGGAAATACTTTGTCTATGCAGTATTTTAAAACAATCACAAATTTCCCAGGCCTGAATAGATTGCTGATTGCTGAAGATGCAGTTTACCGGTCCTCTTACAAAAGCAATAGAAATGTAGATCAATTAAAGCAAAACATTAGGCAGGGATTTAAAGGGAAGGGGCAAGAAATTCAAAACCTGGCTGGTTTGGGTCTGCTCATGCTTCCTTACTAAGGTTGAATTTTCTTTTGTATTCAATCAGGAATTCAATCTTCTTGTTTTGTACGATGAATAAAGACAAACCTATTTTTCGGTCGCAACATTCACCTTGTGGCACTTAGTCCTTTCACATGGAATAAGTTTTCTGAGAACTAACAAAACGAACTTTTCTAAAGTCATTACCTTCAGTTTATTAGATGTATTGCATGATGACTTTCTCTCTTGGATTCCAGTTCAGTCATTTTCTGTATTTTCATATATAAGGACATATTCCTGACTTTACGAGTAAAATCCCAATAGTGTAATTGTTATGAAACCAAGCATTTTAAATCCAAGAAATTCAGCATAATTGCACACAAAAGACATTCAAACATGTATCAGTAAGAAACACAGACTATAGGTATTCTAGTGATTTTAACACTGTCTTATGGGACAGGAAGTTAAACATAGAAGAAAAAAAAGGAAGATAAAAATCTAAATAATCTAAGAAGCAATGAGTTATACTCTTTCTTCATGATATAGCTACAGAGAAAAGACATTACGAGTACCTGTATACCTGAATGTTTTTGCTTTTATGTGAATATATTACTTTTTATAATGTCAAGTCTGTGGATAAGCACAACATCCTTTTAAGATTCCTAGCCCAAGACTACTGACATACATTTATATAGAGGTACAGTCTGTAGGAGCCATAACATTTTGTTAAACAAACCAATATACCTATTGTATTCAATAATCCAGCAAATTGTGGTGTCACTGCTGATAATCAGAGGACCTCAGAGAAAGCATGCAGTACTGACTGGAACCATCTACAGCTGCATGTTCTGCTGTATTTTTAAAAATAAGATACAAGAAATATTAGCAAAATTTGCATGAACAAAACCAACGTATTTTGAATATATTTTTTTCCACTTTTGAGCCCAGAGGGAAAATTAATCTTTCTTTTGTATTAATGATTTTCTTCACTGGTTTTCTTCTTTCTATTATAGAGTGAAGAGAAACTGAATTACTGACCACTGGTTTCCACACACTACATCAAAGATGTTCATTAAGCCACTAAGTAGGATGATGAACAAGGATAAGTAAAGGCTATTGTGACTGTTTTTTTCTAACAGGTGAAGTGTTTCAATAAGCTATTTGTGGTACTGCCTGTTGCTCATAGAGTCTTCACCTTGTACTGCAGACAACAAGAAGGGAAGGAAATGAAGCTCCAAACAGAACCCAAGGCCTTCCAATGTTTCTTGATTAAGCTTAATTTTATGATTCCCCTTTATCTGAGAAATCATCATGTGATTAGGTTGTTGCTACTCCAAGAAAGGAAGGAATTTGAGTTTGTCTGACTCCCTGGCCAGAAGAGGCAGTTGTCTTTGGCATGAGAACTGTAAGGCTTGCAAAACAGATGAGATTTCGCTGCCTCCTTCACCTTTGGCGTAGCCTTGAGTAGCCCAGTGAGATTCTGTTGCTGCAGACATCAAGAGGGTAATGTAGCTGCAGTGACTGCTAAGGATGGAGGGGAAGGTGCTCCACTGAACCAAGGCAACAGTATTTCCTTTGTCTTTCTGACAGCAGGAACAGCAAGCCCTATATAAATGGTGTTGCTTCTGGTTCTCCTCCTAGCTTTGTCCTTTGCCTCTTGCATGACAATAGCAGTCCTGACCTAGCCCCCAGCCTTGGAGTGACAAAATTAACATTTACCTACACTTTTCTCCACCTTATTTAGGTAGTCTGAACCACTGGGATAAGAGAGACGTGTTATACAACTGCCTATACCTACAAGGTTGATTCTCTGAGTCTCTCCCCCTTATAAAAGCCTGTATTTACACATGCATAATATCATGTGCTCATACCCAAGCTTCATGCCTATCATGAAGCTGTGAGTAGTCAGGCAGGATGTTCAAAAAAATGTGTGGGTTTTTTTTTTTTAAAAAAAAAAGATATGCTGAAAAATTTGTCTATAATCTTTCAAGACTGGATGCATAGTCCTGCTTATCTGCATGCCTGTTGTTTGAATTAAAGTTGGGTTTAACATGCACAAAACCTTTAAGATTCTAATAAGCCTAACTTTTATTCCTATATGTTATGTTATACATACATGATACACAGAGAAAAACATGTTGGAAACACTTAATGTAATACAAATATAAAATATTATTATTAACAAGAAAAGTAATAAAAAATCCTCTGAAA